>JAZHYW010024717.1:0-12966 GCA_037355805.1 Ixodes ricinus | reverse complement strand
TGGGGTGGGCAGGGTGGGTTCCGCAATCCGGAGACGGCGAGACCAGCGAGACGGCAATCTTACCCATTGTACTGTAGCTCTGCTGGCACTGCTCCGGAACTTCGCGGTTTTTAGCGGCTTCGTTTGCTCGTTTGATAAAATTAGTGATAAAAACATCAATGCAACCGAAATGTTCTGCACGTTTGGACTAGAAGACGGAATTAACGGTGGCCTTCGTTGCCGCTGAAGCTCAATCAACTCAACAACTTTTCTTAAACAACGTGTGCGACGTGCTCGAAAACGAAACCGAAAGAATATAAGTCAGGAGGGCGAAAGCTTTCTCCAGTCTGCCTGGAGAAGGAGAAAAACGTGTCGTTCTTCCCTTTTTCTCGTGTCCGCTTGGGGCGCGCCAGTAGAGGGAGGAAGACGCGCCGTTGCTACCTTTTTCCTCCATTTTTCTTAGAGTGTAGTTTAGTTTTGGAACCCATGCAGATGGGAAGGAAATTCAGTGCCCGGGTGCACCGCCCACCACGGAGCCCAACAAGGGGTAGGTAATGTGCCATGGCAGGAAAGGCTTGGCTGACACAATTACTCTACCAGTGCTGCCCAGGCACTATACCCTAGTGTGGTTGCAGGGACAGGACCTGTTTCCACTCAAGGTTGGCGCTTGCCGCCTAAGAAGGTGAAAAGGAAGGAAGAGAGTCTAGAAGAAAAGAGAAATAGGTGGGAGGAAAAGTGAAAGAAGGAAGAAGAGGGTAGAAGAGGCAACTGACTGAATCATCCTGGTCGGGCCAAGTCAGGACACCCGTCTACGAGAAGCAGGGGCCGAAGCGGTGTATTGCCTCGCCCGGGGGGCCCCGAAGGGTCCAAACATACCCCGGGCTCAGCTCAACCACCAGGGTCCCCTTTTCCCCGGACACGGGTTAAGCCACGCACAGCCAGACGTGAATGGGCGAACCCACATGGCTCGGGGTTCGTAGTGACGCCACTCACCAAGCACCTACTAAAGTAGGTGTCCCCTGCGTGCGGGTATGGTGGCCCACGTGCCTGGGGTCCGTGGTGACGCTACTCACCAAGCACCTAGCACCTCAGGTGCAGGCGCCCCCTGCGGGACTCGGGGTCCGTGGAGGCGCCACTCTCCAAGCACCTGCTTTCACAGGTTCCCCTGTGAAAGCAGGTGTTTGGAGAGTGGCGCCTCGAAAAGCAAACAACGACTTCTTTGTGTCTGTGTTCGATATGTTGGTGGACCTCGTCATATTTGGCAAGTTCATTCCGTATGAAGTCGACCCCGTCGTGTTCAGGGTAATATCCCACCGTTCCCACGTCTACGAGCGCTGCAAAGGGCGGAACAAGGAGTGGGAATCGCACGAGCATCCCTTTATGCTCTTATCAGAATGGTCGGGCAAGGTGTTGACCAAAGTGACCGCGGCGGAGATTCAGCTCAGATACGCTGAAGACCATAAAACGCGCGATGTGTTGTAAGCACCACATCGAAGCAACCTACATTCATTGCCTGGACTCAACAGAGCAATACGATCCCAAAAGCAACGAAGATAGGTCGGACTGCTTTTCCCCTGTAAACTCCTAGCGACAGGAAGGTTACCATGTCTTTTATCACTGATGGAGAATTCTGTTCGTCCGGATTGTGGATAGGGTCTTTCTTCTGCGAAAATACCGTCTTTACAGTTTTTTGTTCACTCGAAGAAATCCTCGATGATTCCTTGATTGCGACTCTTGCTGTAACGTAGTCGGTGTTGTTTTGACGTTGGAAATCGACTACTGCTTTTCCTTCTTTCCACATTGGGCATTATCGGAAGGTGGATAGGTGACCTTTCTCACAGTTGATACACTTGATTTCGTTTGGACAAAAGACCTTGTCATGTTGTTGTACGCAGCTTGGGCAGGGGTTGGGGACGCGACATGCAGCAGCAACATGTTTGAGACGTTCACAATGCTTGCACTGGGTGGGTTTGTCAAAATGCGTATCCACTTTAATGCGCACATATCCGAGTTTCACGGAATATGGAAGTGTTCCCGATGGAAATGTGACTGTAGCAGAGCTTGTCGAGCCCATTCTGCGAACGCGAAGCACGGTAGGTGATGACACGATCTCCCGCAGGACATGGCTTCCATGATGTCGGCTGTCATACCATGCATCACGCCGACAGCCATGTTAGGTGTGCGAGGTTCGTATGGTGTTACTTTAATACCACAAAAGATGTCATACGAAGAAGCATTGCCATTGTTTCGAGATTTCTCGTGTCCACTGCAACACTGCAAGAATGTTAAATTTTTCATTTAGGCGAATGCTGATGGTGCCGTCAGCGTTGTTGGCCTCGAGGGCCCGTGAGAGTTTGATTGCATTAAACTGTTTGATCTGAAAGCAAGGATCTGCAGGCACAAAAATCACAGTGTGATTTTTGTTTGATCTGAAAGCAGGGATCTGAAGCAAGGGCCGAAGCGTCAGGAGTCTCGGGCTTGCGTTTTTTACCCTTGCGGGTGATGAAAGGACCTTCGTCGTCATCGACGCTCTCTGAAGTGAGTGCTTCATGATCATATGTTTCTATTGTATGGGATTCGCATTCGGACATCAGCGCTTCAATGGGATGTGGCACCCCAGCTTCTGTTGCTATTGTTTGACATGGAAGGGGAGTGGCACTGTTGCAGAAGATTGCAGCAATGACTGGACTTGCTTTTGTATGTGGTCTTCGTGATGAGCTGTCGTGCGCGATCCGCCTTGTCTTGAGTGTTTTCTGGATAGACGTAGCTCTCGAAAGACAGACCTGGAGACCTATGTTGCGCTTTTTGGACTCCCACGGCGACTAGGGAGAAAGAAGTGACGTCAACAACGAAGTAAACGCAGAATAGATGTTGACTGGTGAGAGTCGCTGATGGCGAATTTCCGCAGAAGAAAACAGAGAAAAAGTGAGCTTTGTTTTCTTCTGCGGAAATCCGTCATCAGCGACTCTCACCAATCAACATCCAATCTGCGTTTGTTGCGTTGTTGACGCCACTTCCTTCTTTCAAGTCGCCGTGGGAGCCCAAAAAGCGCAACATAGGGTCCAGGTGCTTCCATGGCGTCCATCGGGCAATGTTGGTCTCGACGAGGAAGTCACTAAAGGCGACCCATCAAAGAAGGGCCCCCGAAAATTGTCGAGGCTCGAGCAATGATATTATATTGCCTTTTTGAGGAGTAGAACGATCAACTGGTGGACCTCCACGATTAAAATGAACCTTTTTCGAAAATTACGCCCTCTTACGGTATATCTAGAAATTCAGCACAGTGGCGTGCGCAAAAAACACCATAAAAATGGCAAGTATTTCAATTGTATAAAGTCTATTGGAAGTGAGAATTTTATCATTTATAGAGTTGCCAGCTTGTTAGTGTTTTTTGCGCACGCCACTGTGCAGCAGTTTCAGACCGATCGTAATTAAGAAGGCGTAATCTTTTGAAGGGGTCTATACAAGAACAGTACTTCTATTTAGAAATTTAATCAAAATATTTGAATAGATATTTCGCGGTGCGAAAGAAACATTTGCTTCGTCTTCCTGCATTCTTTTTGCTCCGGGAAGTAGGGGGGTGAAGTGTCTGGTATGTTTATGACTTCGGGTGCGGTGGGAGGAGCGGGGGGGAGAGTTTGAAAATGCAAATGTAGGTTATAGACCTTTGCAAAAAGAGCCCATCGCGACTCCCCACCTGCATTGCGCATTCGGAGTTCGCCGGCTTTTATTGAAAGTTTTTACTTTCTTTGCCTGTTCAGGATGCTTACCCATTTGGTGTTATCTTCCACTGTGCGAGCCTGGGAATACTCCGGCTCGTAGCTTGCTCGGCCTTCGCACGAAACGAACGAAGAGAGCGAATGTCCAGTAGCCCGTGACGCGGGCCGATGTTTTTCGAGGATTATTTCCGTTGAGATAATCTCCGAAAAGATTTCCTGGCTATGTTCCTGGTCTTCGCTAAAAATAGCTGGTAGGGTTTGGGGTATGGGAACGGAAAATATACGTTTTTTTTGTGGGGATGAGAACGGAAAATATACGTTCGTTCATTTGCTTTGGTGATCTGCAAAAAAGCAACTCTCTTCGAAAACGTGGCTCAAAACAAGCCGGATTCCGTTCGATCGATGTGATGTGACTATCGTCGACAGTGTATATCAGGTACGCTGAGTTATTTTAGACCTTTCTCAACTCCTGTTCGGATAGCGCGACACCGTAGGCTACGTACAATAAACGTCGTTCGATTAATGAGACTCATTGAATTTCCTGTTATGAGCGGGTAATACCTATGTAGATCGGCTGTACTGTGGTGTGGTCAAATATTTTCGGCAGTTAAGTGCTTTATAGACTGACGCGGCTGGGTGTATGGTGCCGTGAAAAAAATCAACATAAAATGAAGCAAACATTGAAGTTGCATTTTTTCTGTCGCGCACGGACTTACCAAAAATAGCTTTCATTTGGTTGTTTTTGTTCCCAAAAATAGTACAATGCTTTCTTAAAAACCTCGAGAAATTTTATTCGCCATAAAACACACACAAAAAAAAAATAAAACGAGGCAATTTAGCCGCCACCAGTGCCCGGAATCGCGCCTACGCCTGCTGCCATTATTCATTGACGAGAAAACCTACATCCCAGCGCAGTCGGTCGACACTGACGTACACTCTCAAAACCAGGGATACGGCATGCGCTCGTTTCTCTGCTACCCTCTTTCCTTGTAAAAGATAAACAAAATGATTGATTGATCCTCTGATGTTCCTGTCGGAGCATTGTGCGCGCGATTTCTGAAGCCCATTGGAGCCTGGCTCGCACGATGCGGTTTGCATCGCGATTTTACAGCTGCGACGTTGAGCAGAGCAGCTTCCACCACGCCGTGGTTTGCCGCACGCGACGTCGCAACTGCGAAGTTAAAAGTAAAACAGCACCATGCACTTAACTCAGGCACTACACAGTTGCTTTCCAATCTGTTTCACTGCGTTCCACATGTAAGTTCGCACATGGCATACGAAGGACAGATTTCACGGTAAAACAGCTGGTTCAGACATTATTAGTGAGTTGTATTTGATCAATCTTGCTCTCTAACAGAGTATTAGTAGGTCGTTTCGATACCTCCGACATCCCCAACAATAGAGGTTTTAGTAGATCGTTCCCATACCTCCGATAGCCCCGATAACGATACTATGCATGCGCAAGGGAGGAGCTGACATCGTTATCGGAGTCATGGGAACGATCTACTAAACTCTCTAATGATACGATGCATGCACAAAGGTGGAGGCGGAGTATCGGGTATGGTTATCGGAGTCATCAGAACGATCTGTTAAAACCCTCTATTTGCGTTTGAGTGCAGCCGACCGCGCAGCGACCGCTTACGTCGAGATGATTTGACGACAACGGCGGCCCTCGCAACGCGTCGCAGTGGAACGCAAGGGGTCGTGGCACAGTCGCTCACTCTTAAATGCAGTGCCTGAATCAGCCTTTTCACGGAGTCGTATCTCAACGCTGCGCAGTTTAACGCAACTTTGTGAGTGGGCCTATAACCTTAACTGACCTGATTGGACCTGGAGGCCATTATAAAACAAATAGGAATTCGGAGCTGCATATCAATAAGATTAGACACTTTTATTTCACACGTGGCCTTCTTTTCGAAGGCCATATCCATCATTGCGGTAATTGTGAACACGGTCTCCTATTTGCGTCTCTCTCTCTCCGGCGCGGAATGAAAGAACTAGAACAAAGAAGGAGGCTTCTATAGAAACATAAAACCCCTATGTGAGGCGGCCCTCCTTCGATTTTCATCCTGGACCAGCGTGGGCGATGCTCTCCAAACGAATTAACTGGAACAAAGCAGGGTGGTCGCTGATGGAGGCAGGCGTCGGAGGCTGATGGAAGGGAAGGAGGGAGCTTCAGGAGCCTCTGCGCGCGGCAGTGTACCCGTGCGCACCCGTCCCAAGGGCGGTGCTGTTGCCGGCGCCCGCGGAGCTCTGCACGGCAGTCGAGAACCCGGCCACAAGGTGCAGGAAGTAGACGACCAGTCCGCCGGCCACCAGGATTGCGAAGAAGACGAGCGACACGAGGGCGTACAGCCGACTGCTCATCGAGCAGCACCACGCAGCGCTTGGTGCGCCGGCACTGGACGGGGACGGCCTGGTCGCCGCGGTCGCCGTCTTCCATCGGGAGCATGGCAGCAGCGTTCTCGACGGCAGGGGACAAGTGGAACGGAAGCGCTCGCTTTCTTCCTCGCTTTCCAGCGGCCTGCGAAAGTGCAGCTCAGCTCGGAGCACGGGAGTCACGAAAGCTCGCGCTGTAGAATCCAGGGATCCTGGCTTCAATCCCCTCACCTGCCCGTTTTCATGTGAACCGACGGTGGGGTGTACTACCGTTTGTCCCAAATAGCGGTCAGGCTTTCTAAATCTACCGCAAAAATCGGTTTCTTAACCTATCGCATTACGATTTTGTACAGCGTTGGCCACAGGTGGTGAATTTTTGCAAAGAGCGAACTTACCTGAGGAAAAAGAAAAAAAAAGAAAATTCCTTAACTCCTATAGAAACGCAGCTAAGCCACCGGTCTTCAAACCATAGGGCGCCCTATGGTTGGAAGACCGGTGGCTTAGCTGCGTATACTAGAATTAAGCCTTTTTCTTTTTTTTATTTTGTTTTTCTCTGCTCGGTCGTGAGAAAAAAAAGTTCCATCATATCTTAGAACCCTGTGAAAAAGCGTAACTTGCGCGAGCGGCAGACGCTTATATTCAAAGCGTAGATGCCGTTTGGAAGCTGTCAGTTGCTTCCAAAGTCTCGCTTTTTACTTTTTTTTCGTTATGCGTTTTTAGAATAATAATTTTCTATCTCATCTTACATGCTAGCATTAAGAAAGCGAAGTTTGAGTATGATATGATATGTGATGCTTTCTTCTATATTTTAGTACCAGAGCTTTTTCAATTATATATTCGGCAGCTGTACATTTTCCAGACCTTTAAATACCTGGCATTTGTTCTGGTGTTATTGCATCTGTTCGCATGTAGCACAGATTAATTAAAGCCAGCTTTTCTTGACTTCTGCATTCTCAGCCAAAGCTTATAAACCAGGAAATGTCTGAATTAATTTCATCTAGTGAGCATGCATCATATCAAAATAAACACAAAGACTGACAAAATAAATGGAGCAACTTCAACTGTTGTCTTTTTTGAAGAGCAATCCCACTTGTAGAAATTTGTTTTCTCTGACATGCCACAGGTCAAACATTCTTCTTAGATTTGGACGTCTTCCTCTGCACCATTATTTTTTTTTTCAGAAAGAAATGCATTCGCGTGGTGCAGTATAATTTTTCTTGGAATTAGGCGATCCCATTTCGCGAACAGAGAGGCGTTGCTCGGCGTCTGAAACAGAGAGTGTTTCTTTTTGCGCGTGTTGTAACCTACGTTGTATCCCGGTACAAAACACTACCACTCTGTCTTTTTCTTTTCGCAGTATTTGACATCGTTGTGAGTCTCTTGTCTTTTCGGCACAGCCTACAGTCACACAATATTCTATAGACAGACACGCGAGCACTCTGTTTACCAACACGCCGCAAGGCCGCGCATGCGCGGTAGCTATGTGGGCAAGAGCAGCCCGGCTCTCCGTGTTTTCGCCATTGCGTTCTACGGCGTGCGCTCGTTGTTGTCGTTGTAGGGACGCTTGTATCTTTATTTGTGCGTCGTATTTCCTGAGAACGTATGTCGTATCCTATGCCCGACTATTTGAGCTCGCTGCCCGAGCCTGAACGGCAGCGGTATCGAAACAAACTGTGCGGTGACGGCGTTGCCTTCGACGATCCGTATGCCGTAAACAAGGCCTGCTGGACTTCCGACGTAAAGTTGCTGCCACCGAAGTCGACGGCTCATGTCGTCGTTTATTTAGTTTTTTCGCCAAGCCAGTTCACGGCCGACACGGTGCAGGCGTACAAGTCTCTCGAGGCCTACGATTACTTCGAGTCGGTTTCCGCACTGCCGGCGGGATCAGCAGTCTGTGGGTCTGCGGAAGTGTGTGTATTCATTAATTGATTAAATACACACAGCGTCTTCAAGTCAAGGTATGATATTTTTCCTACCCTCATGACCACAAGGCATGACAAGCAGTAACGCTTTGTCCTTTCTGCAGTCTTGGCGGTAACACGTTACAAGTAACGGCGTTGCCGGTAACGCGTCACTTTTTTCAATAACGTAGTAACCTACTCGTTACGTTTTCGACACAGTAACGGGTAACGTACTTACGTTACTACTTCAAGTAACGTAGTTACGTTACTCGTTACTCCTTCCCAAGTCTTAAAGAAATTACACTTCAATTTTTTACGTGTTTTAGGCGTCAAGCCATGTTTTTCTTGGCGTTTTTTCTCGTGAGTATTTAGGTGAAACCGTAAAACGAGATAAAGTAATTATGTTCAGTTTCTGCACGAACATAATGTTTCTTGATATATGACATGTATCGTCAAAACAGTAAAATGTGCTAAATCTTAATTTAAAAAAAGTAACGCAGAAGTAACGTGCGTTACTTTTTATCGGTAGCGGTAACGGGTTCCTTTTATTTTCAGGCAACGTAGCTCGGTAACGCGTTACTTTTATTTGCAAGTAACGAGTAACGTATTTCGTTACTTTTCTCCGGTAACGCCTACAACACTGCCGTTCTGTCGCCGATCCTCTTCTGCTGGGTAGCACGGGCGTAGCGAGCCTCCGACGAGCGCTTGGCCGATGCTTTGTGCGCGAACACACATGGGAACAAAATCCCGGTGGTCTTGATCAGGCAACGCTTTCCCTGCACATAAGCAAGCCTCGGGACGGAGATTGAAATGGAAGCCGCACTTGCCTTCAAGAAAGTGTTTGCCGCACAAACGGTCGTTCGCGCGAGGCGACGATTCTTTCGATCCACGGATATTATCCACCTTTTATGCCTTTCAGAGTCTGCCGGGAACTTGTGGAAACTCACTCCGCTACTTTTCTTGTACATTTCGGTGCAATTAACAGCAACACAGCTTCGCGGCATGCTGAAATGCTATGACGCCCATGCGAAACGTGCGCCCTTTGCCCACACCCTGCCACACCCCCGGCTCCGGCGCGATCGCAGCGCCGCCGCAGCTCCGTGACGTCAAGCCCGCGTGTCGGTGTATAGCTTCACACGCAACCTCAAAACAAGAAGAAATAGCCACACCAACACGCCCCAAGCCAGCCTCACTAAACTTTGCCCGATCGGCCTCCTGGCCCCGCTACAGTATAAACGGCTCTGCCCCGCTATGACTGGCAGCGCCACCCCAGTCCCCTGCGGCAGAATTGGGCCATACGACACCCGGCTCATGGCCTCCGAGATTTTCTTGTGCTCTGCTCCTGCCTTTCCAAACGCTCGGCTGCAGCATAAAAAGCGAGCCGAGTCAGTTCTTTAGATATCCGCATGCGGCGTTTAGAACTAAACCAGGATAACCAGGATAACCAGGATAGGGTGCCTACATGTCTGTCTGTCTGAGGGGAAGACATCCATTGTTGCCCTGAATGTCCCAGCGCGTGACGCTCTGGCGCACTCGGTGCGTGACTTGGGCGGTAAAATGGTGTCTATGCATTAGCCAAAGCTACGCGCTCGAGCTGAGTGACACTGGATTGTGCGCACTTCAATGTGCATAATAATACCGATTGGGTGGAAAAATGGCTGAGATGTCACCACTAAAGCAAAAGCGTGCGTGTGTATGAAGGCACTCTAAACCAGAAAGAAATGGAAACAGAATCGCCTCAAATCACGCTGTCAAGTGTGAGCCCGCGGCATGAAGCTTGCACCTTCGTTGTTCTCATCCTCAGAATGAAGAAAGGTAAGTCGATCTTAGTTGATTCGTATTTTTTATTTGCTGCTCCTGTCTTTGCGCTGTTTCGCTGGATGATACATAAAAATGCAAGATCGGGCTTAATACATAATAATAATATATATTAATATCTTTATTTGGCTCTTGAGAGCCGCGGCACCACGGAAAGGCAACAGCCCGTACCATGGAGGCCCGCGGTGCCGCGTCTAATGAACATAAATTTGCGATGAGTATGTATACATACAAGATGACGACAAGATGGATTGCTGTTACTGCTGAGGATGACAGTCCGATTTGCAGATGTCCAGATTTTGTCGAGGCGGGTCAGATAGCGAGCCATGGGGATCTGGAACACCGTTAGGTGTTTTTCCCATCGTCAGAGAGCCAGCCCGACCAGTACGTACGTGGCACACATCATGTTTTCGATCGACAGGGTGGTCACGCCTTTCGGTTACAAGCTCGACCGCAAGCTGAGAAACTTCAGAGCCCGCTTTTGCGAAGACCACCGCCCGGCCAACACCGCCGCCAACCCTTGGAGCCCCACCACGGCGGTGCTGGACTCCCCTGCGTCGGTGAAAATTCGGGCGGCTCGTCTGCAAGCCGTGCACGTAGGGAGCCCTCGTCGGGCGCTCGAGACCGGACTGCTAGAGGTCAGCAGCCTATGGCGGCCCCACGAAGACCACCGTCGCGAAGACCGCCGCAAACCTAAAGGCTCATTGACACTGCCCCAATTTCTTACGTTAAGTTACGTTACGAAGTATTACGTTCAAGTCACCGGGACCTCTGTGCTTCATATTAAGCGAGGCTACCAGTTCAACGAGAAAGCCTGACACGCGACATTCGAGACACAAATGTTTCGGTGACTTATACGTAACCTAACGTAAGAAAATGGGGCAGTGTGAATGAGCCTTTACGCTCTTGATCCTCCTCAACGGCAACATCAACCCCTCAACCTCGTCCACGAGCTCCATTTAAACCATCATCACCATTTCTTTTAAACATTTATCTGAGCAATGCCATCTCATCATCGTTGGACGCGGCGTCGCGGGCCTTCACGGTATGGGCGACTTGCCTTTCTGCGGCGCCGCGGCTCTCCTGAGCCGAAATAAATCACTATTTCTATCACTATATCAATATTTAATGAAAAATTATATTTTGACTTACCTTAATGATTTTGATGGACTCGCTTTCCTGTTTTTTACCGAAATAATTAGTCGCGCAGTTTGTTTGAAAACAGCATCGTGGTGATTTTTTCTACACCTTTCGCGCTTCGAAAAGATGGACCTTCAAATTTCGATCAACTTCATTGACAAAGGTCTGTGTGTGGCGGCGAGAGGTGGGGAGAGCCATTTCGCTCTGCTCCTTAGTTCTCTAGACCGACGATAATGGAGATGATGATAATTCGCGGCTAATTTTTTGTATTGTTTGGTTTAAACAAAGTATTTGGTTTAAAGTCCCTCAATCCTGGGAAAAGCGGCGCCATTCTTGTGGGAATGCTCGAGACACGTGCCGCGTGCCAGTTCTGGGAAGAACATGGCCTCTGAAATCTATCTCAGTGCTCAGTGCTGCGGTGTGCCGCCATGATCTTTCCAAGGGCTGCGCGTTGCACGTGCCTCGTGCATCGATGCACCTTGCGCTACTTTTAAAACATGAAAGGGGCTTTAGTTTGGTTCAGAGCCGTATATTAGGAGAGTTTGGCCAATGGGCGGAGCGAAGGCCGCCGCCAGCGCCGAATACTCCTCCCGTGGTTAGAGCGTAAACTAAAGGTTCGACACAGCGTCGACCAATCAGCAGACCGCGACGTCACAATATTGAAAACGACATTTAAAGCGTGAAATAGAAGCGTTCAATCTAGGCCTCTCGCTGACAGTTTGGTCCGGGCCGGCTTGCATGTAGAACAGCGTCTCCGCTGAGACTGGCTGAAAGCAAACAGTGCAAAGGCCCGGGGGCGCGCGAGCGTTTTGAGACGCGGAGTCCCGCGCTGGGCTCGTGCACTGGCTTTGGCAGTGCTTTCTTTGTCCGTCTCAGCTGAGACGCTATTTCTTGCTAAGTCGGCCCTGGTTTGGAGCTCACGTTCGTTTTAATGCGAATATTAATGCGAATAGCATTCTTTGGATACTTCACGCACTTTTCGTCTATGTATCTATCTATCTAGCTATCTGGCTATCTAACCTCTTACGCCGCGGGTCGATAAATAAATAAAAAAGACCGGCGCCGGCTGGGATTCGAACCGTTGACCCTTTGATCAGCAGGCAGACGCGCTAACCACAAAGCTATGAAGGCAGCTTTTTTTTTTAACTTGTTTATTTACATGGTTATATATACGAAAACAGTATAATACACTATATACAAATCACCAAAGCGAAAAAAAATCAGTACGTAAAATATGCCTTAACATTCTTCGTTTTCCGGACGTTTGCAGTAAACATCTTTAGAACAAATAATGCAACTCAGTACGAATTTTGCAAGATTTTAGCAGAAACTACGTCTATCTTTCTCGCCGCGGTCCTGTCGTTAGGCCCATGACTACGTATACAACTATTTGTTTTCCCATAAAAAAAAAAATAAAACTTTATATGATGTCTGGTGAACGACTGATACTTTGCTTCCCGATTTCTTTCCATTCATCGTCCTCGGGAGCGTGCCAGCAAGCTCTGACCAACAGATATAGAGATGTTCTTGAAGTTTTACCCAGGAAGGTTTTGGCGACACCCCCATCCGTGTCCACTTTCCAAGTTTTCCATGCGGCTATACAAGCCAAGTACCACAAGTATGTCAAGGGTCGTATCTAGCCGGTCTCTCCGAAATGCGGAAGTAACGAAGAGTTACTCTCCTCAGCTTCAAAGTCCTTTTTGACTGTTCTTTTGAAAACGTCCCAAAAAAATACAGCGCATCAACACATAGTACGAGATGCATGAGTTAATGATTCAGATGGTGTTACACAATCTGCAGTTAGTGCTCCAAAATACATCAAGTCCCAGGGATTCACGCCACTCTTTCACCGGTACCGTTCCGGGAGTGAAAGCGGAAAGAACGAGCTTGCACTTTGGTGGTATAGGCACTTTACGTTTCACTCTTTTTAAAACATCCGAAATACAATTTAAAGGAGCCTCGAAAGGACTCAAGCGATATAGTGGATCAGGGAATAGAGAATTAAGTAGGCATTTCTGCCAATTTCTTTT
>JAZHYW010024715.1:0-38067 GCA_037355805.1 Ixodes ricinus | reverse complement strand
CAAATGCTTCAAAAACAAAAGCGTAACATTTTTACGTAAAAAATAAAGAAACAAGGACATGAATTTGAATTCAGTCAAGAAGATCGTTAGTAATTCTGAACGAAAATGCTTAAGATTGGGAGTAGCAACAAGAGCTTCGGTAAGGTTGTCCCATGCTTTGATGTAGCAGGGCATGAACGAATCTAACTCCCTGGTAGTTAACGATAATTTTAGAAAGGAGCATTATGAATTAATTCACCCGTCATTTACAGCGGGAAAGCTTGTGTAAAAGAGCAGGCTTTTTTACATTCAGTATCCCAAAGCTATAATTATTTTTTCTACGTGCTTTCATCAGTAAACACTGCTTCTGGAACAATTAGAATGCTTTGGACGTTTTTTGCTCTAGGATGATGTGGGAACCCCAGCGGTCGTGAAAATCCCACGAGGGTGGGCTCTGGTTGGAGTGGCGTCGTACATCTTCAAGTGTGCTACCGTTCCTGCATACTACACCAGCGTGATTCAGTACTTGGATTGGATTAATAAAAAAATAAATAGGCACAGATCCTCCGGACGCAGAGGGTAACGCGCTGAACAAAATAAAGTGGTCTCTGGCGCCAGACACATACAATTGTTGTTTTTTTAAGCGGTAGCATTATAGGCAAAACCCTACTTAAGATTGTGTCCTCAATGTTACGTAACGCCCGTGGCTCAAGCTAAAGCTCAATGTCGCGTTATCAAGGTCACGTAACGCCTATAATTGAAACGATGTTGGCTGAGGCATAAGCTCCGGTCACGTAAGCTTGTAAGCCGCCGTTAGCGTAAGCAACGGTGGCGTAAGCTCCGTCCGCGCGCGCAAAAAAGAAGAAATAAAGAGGAAGAGAGAAAGAAAGAGCCCAACCAGGCTCAAGATCGCGTTATCTAGGTGGCGTCATGTCCATGGCTGAAGTGGAAGAGTACTCCGGTCGGGTAAGCTCGCAAGCGCGATTCGCGTTAGCGCTCGTTGCTGAAGCTGACGTGACTTGTCATTCTTGATGTCCTCCTGAGACGTCGTCCTGGATGTCGCCCTTGAGATCACCCTAAGTGTAGTCCTGGACGTCGTCTTCTGCGTTGCCCTCGACGTCCTCTTCCACGTCGTCCTAAACGACGTACTTGACGTCATCGTTGATGTGTCGCTGTAAAATGCATTCACCAGCTCTTCAGCGGGCTGCTAGTGGATAGCTGAACACTGGCAAACGTGATAACGCGCTTCCCCGTGTAACAAAGGCTACGAACCCGCCAGGAAACAAAATCTTTGGCGGCGCCGAGATTCAAACTCCGGGTCTCCCAATATCCGGTAGGGCACGCTAGCAACTAATGTTTCTTACTCATAACCCGTCTTTCAGAAGAAAAGAACCACGCCGTGAAATTTCGCGAGGTAAGATACACCACCTCAATTCACACTTGGCGAAAGTTTAAGCCTTTTACGTACAGGCGCCAATTCTTCGACTAGTTTTACAGCGTAAAATTTAGTGGGAGCGTCTGAGTATACTCGCCGCAAACGCCGACTGGCATGTTTGTTGTCGTTTATAATCGAAGTGGAAGTGACGACGTCCTGATTTTTTGGAAACAATAACGGTTCTGCCAAGATTATTTGTTTTGCAAACATAAAAGTGTGTCGAGAAATAAACTATCACGGCACGGAGAAACCATTTTACAGCCAAAGTTTTCCACGTCAATTATCTATCCAGTCTGTAGAGAGTTTCAGTAGAGCGTTATGAAACATATAATAACAAAACCCGATGACAAAACGTTGCATGCTCGAAAGCCAATCATGTCGTTTATCACCTGAGACTGTGGTGCAGAAAAGCAAAATCTTTTAGTCGCCGACGCTCAAAAGCGTTGGCGGCGTATGAAGTATCGTTATCAAAGTTATCAAAACGACGATAATAAAGTCTGGAGAAGGGGAACAAAGCACAATGCTCCTTTGTATTATTTGCGTTATCATCGGAACGATCTACTAAAGCTCTCGAAAGAGAGCTAAGAGGCGGTGCATAGCTAGCTAAGCACTTTGGCTAATAGCTGGGGCTTACAGCAGGGCTTGCTTTTGTAAATATCGGTAATTTTTTTTTTCTTACGGGAAATAATTTTTTTTTTAATGAACTGTAACAGCTTTGGGGTCGTCCTAGTTGTCGGGCTCCGCAGAAGCCAGGTACCGGCCAGGACATCGGGAAGAGCCTCGGAAGCCGGGTGACTTTTCGATAGACGTTTAATTCACATTTGTACAAGTAGAAAACCAAAGCAGAAAGAAGCTCCTGTAGCTGCCGTTTGCTGCCCCTTTTATAAGAGGTTCCATTTGGACACCGCCCTAGCTCTTTGACCACTGGCGGTGACGTCAGCCCCACTCTTCCCTGCATCCGCACACACAGCACACACAATGGTACGGTTGGCGCCGAGGCACGTGCCATTGCGCTGCCACACGCAAACGCACGAGGGCGCCGAACGCGCTAAACGTGAGATCTTTGGCATCGCACTCATCGCCGCCGCGCCGAGCGCGATACCTTCAGCCTCGCACTTTTATTGTTTTTGGCTGCAGCCATAGAGTTATTACAATAAACGCTAGAGGCTCAGCTGGCGCTAGTGTGCTGTTGCATTTGAAGCAGACAGCAAGCAGTCTAAATTTGACTTCCGGTAGCGTATTCCTATGGGAAAAAGCGAGTGCATTTTTCTCTGCGCTCGATTATAAGAGCAAATATCACGAATAATTTGTACGTACTAGGCGCATTGGAACATTTCTCAGTCACGCAGACGAAATAAATGGTCAGTTACGGCGTTTTTCTTTCAAATTCATCGCATTAAAAACGGTGCTAAAACGGCTTCGTACGTGTATTTTTGTGCACTGTCGGACACTGTTAGCGCGAACACGGCGTCGACGCTTTCCAACATGGGGGATATACGTGCCAAACGAACGAAGGACATGTAGAAAACCGAGAGAGACGGCAAGAACTACGCAGTAACACTGGATAAGTAACTCCTTGTGCTTGCAGACGATCAAAATAAATTGAAAGTCACGTAATATAGTCAGATTTGGCAATAAATAAGTACTGCGAAGATGCTTGTTCTGGGTTCAAATGGTTCAAAGCATCACCCGCACGCTCCAAATCTTTGCAAATAAGGGGAGCCAGAGAGCAGGTGCCCGATAAAAACTGCCCGACATGGGAAATAATAAAAGACATACCTTTCGTAGCTCACGTGCTTTATTTTTTGCGTTCGAATGTTTCTTTAACCGATCGTAAAGATGCGCACGACGGAGTCATTTTCATCCAATGACAGGACGGGCATATTAGCAATATATAAGCACCACCGAAATGCTAGCGAACCTGAACACACACTACATTCCTTTCGATCGTTAGTTTGCTTAGAACCGTCGCTCGTTTTCACATACCTTCCTTGAAACAGGGGTTTGGGCCTGAAATAGAGCGAAGTTTAACATCGCTCAGTGGTAAAGAAAAATGCTGTAACTAAAGCAATTACACTTTCACAATACCAATAAAGGTACATACTATCCGTTACAACCGATATGACAAAAGTTATTCATGTTATTTTCCGGCGAAGAGACAAAATTCACGCGCGTTTTCCCATAGGAATACACAGGGAGGCTGGAAATGTAGACTGCATGCTGTCTGCTTCAATTTGCAACCGGAAGTCCTGCAGACACTAGCGCCAGCTGAGCTCTAGCGTTTATTGTAATAACTCTATGGCTGCAGCCGATGAACGTTGGTCGCGCCGCCGCCAGATGTTCTTCAAATTTCGTCTCTCGGCGAGCCGGCCTGGGCTTGAAAGTCCGTCTGCCCTGCATCCGGTGTCGTCTTCTCGCCGTCGCTTCGGATCCTCGCTCGGAACTCGGCTGCGTGCGGCATCTGTCGACAATATTGGGCAGGCTGGGTAACTCATTCGCTGATTTAACCCCACCACGGGCCATACGCCACAGTCGTGTTGGCTCCCTGAGCTGACAGCGAACGGATCACCATGGAGAAGAGATTTGGCCGAAGTGGTCAGTTCATTACAGCTCCTCCACGCAAAGGCAGATCTCGGAAGGGGAGGAGTATCAGCTGCTTTCCTGGAGAGATCAGCTTCGAGATCGTCGTGAGCAGCCAACACAACAACAGAAACACGAACCGCTACAACCAAATCCAGCGAGCGACAACACCCTCTCCCCAACCGCCAGGCCTTTTTCTGCGGCAATAAACCTATCACTTTTTATGTCATTGACACCACCAAGAAAAGCCCGCCATAGGGCAACATTGCACAAAGCGAAATTGCTGACACGTGTGAAGATTACAAAAAGTAAAAGAAAATGCAATGAAACTCTTAAATTTTGGCCCAACTTGTAAGGCAACATCCAGAACCAATAATCTCAAAACGACCTGCTAAGTCCGTCTACGTTGGAGTTAGCCGCCCCCTTCTTGTACTTAACCGTAAAGGTTAATTCTTGCAAAGCCAAACTCCACCGCAGAAGTCGGGCATTCTTTGTCGACATTTGAGTTAGCCAAGTCAAGGGGCAGTGGTCGGTGACGAAAACGAACGGAGCTCCGTACAGGTAACAGGAGAGCTTTTGAGTTGCCCAAATTAGGCCGGCGCATTCCTTTTCCGACGCACTGTAAGCCTCCTCTCGGCTGCTGAGTTTCCGGCTGGCGTACAGCACGGGGTGCTCCTCTCCCTCATCATCCTCCTGACATAAAATAACCCCAAGCCGCGATTGCTCGCATCGCACTGCACTATAAACGAGCGACTATAATCCGGAGCCCGAAGTATGGGGGAACAGCAGAGGGAATTTTTCAACCCCTGGAAGGCCTGTTCTTTTTTGTCGTCCCACTGAATCTTATCGGGTTCGGTCTTCCGCAGCGCATCTGTTAGGGGGCTAGCCTTTTCTGAGTACTGAGGGATATAGCGTTGGTAATACCCCGTCAGCCCCAAGAAAGCCCTTATGCCAGTTTTTTTCTCCGGTCGCGGGAAGTCTCTAACGGCCTCGACTTTGAGTTCGTCGGGTCTTCTCAGCCCCTGACCCACGATATGGCCGAGGTACCTAACCTCACCTCTCGCCAGCTGACACTTACTTGGTTTCGCAGTTAGACCCGCGCTCCTCAACCTTTCAAATACGTCAGCAAGGTGGTTGATGTGATCTGCCCAAGTTGGTGAAAAAATGGCGATGTCGTCCAGATACGGAAGCGCGTAGCTTTCAGCCCCACGCAAAATTCTGTCCATCATTCGCGAGAAACAGAACGGAGCGTTTTTAGGCCGAAGCTCAAAACTAACGGGCGGAATGTGCCCGCGGGGGTTACGAAGGCTGCGTAATGGCTGGCTCTTTCCGTCATCGGGACCTGCCAGTATCCGCGCACTAGGTCTAACGTCGAGACATATCTAGCCCCACTAACCGTCTCAACTCTTTCCTCTACGTTGGGAATCGGGTAAGCCTGGTCTCTGGTGATTGTATTGAGCTTGCGATAATCAATGCATGGTCGGGGGTCCCTTCCCGCAGCCTCTACGATGATCATAGGAGAAGAGTATTCACTCTCACACGGAACGATTACTCCTAAGTGCAGCATGCGCTCCACCTCGTCTTTTAATATAGCCTGTTGCCTTGGTGACATGCGATAGGGACGGGATCGTACCGCGACGTTTGATGTTAGCTCAATGTCGTGCGTGGCAAGGGAGGTTCGTCCGGGTGACATTGAGAACAAGTTCTCGTACTTTTCCAGAAGAGCTCTCAATTCAGCCCGCTGTGATACCGAAAGATCCTCCGAACGAACCGCCTGAGCCATGACTTCATCTACTCCAACCGGCGCTCCAGCCTCCCAGAGTAGCGGAACATCAGTCTGTACTTCCTCTGGGGCGTTTAGTGTTAAGTTCACCACTTCCGTTTCGCTCACGTAACGCTTCATCAGATTGCAGTGATAGATTCTGTATTTCCTTTCTCTTGCCTCTGGTTTCGATGGCATAGTTAGTGTCCGACAGCTTTTGAGTGACTTTGAAAGGTCCCTCCCACTGCACCTGTAGCTTATTTTGGCGTGAGGGACGAAGCAAGAGGACTTGATCGCCCACACGGTACTCCCGGACACGGGCGTTTCGGTCGTAATACCGTTTCGCTCTGATCTGGGCCTCGCGCATATTAACCTCCGCCATCTCTCCCGTGCTTCGGAATCGCTCTAGCAGATCAAGAATGTACTCCACCACGCTCGGATCGGATCCCTTGGTCTCCCAAGTTTCGCGGAGCAGCCGCAGTGGAGTCCGCAAACACCGTCCATACACTAGTTCGGCCGGGCTGAAGCCGGTTGCCTCGTGAGTCACGGAGCGCAGCGCGAACAACATTGCCGGCAGGCAGGCGTCCCATTCGTTCCCACTCTCATAGGTTAGCGCCCTCAGGACCCGTTTCATAACTGAGTGACACCTCTCAACACTGTTTGACTGCGGGTGATACACCGAACTGTGTATAACCTTTATACCGCACTTCTCGAGGAAGCCAGTAGTCAAAGCGCTTGTGAAAACGCTCCCTTGGTCGCTCTGGACCTCTTGGGGAAGCCTACCCTGGCGAAAATTGACAAAAGTGCGTTCACCACCTCCACCGAACTCTGTTCCTTCATCGGGACCGCCTCCGGGAACTTGGTAGCCGCGCACATGACCGTTAGAGCATAGCGGTACCCAGCCTTAGTTGCCGGAAGAGGACCCACCACATCAATGACCACTCGCCTGAATGGCTCCGAGATTATGGGCACGAGTCTCAGGGGCGCTTTGCATTTTTCATTGGGTTTGCCCACCCTCTGACAGACATCGCATGCCCGCACCTGAGACTCGGCATCTCGGAAGCATCCCGGCCAGTAGAATTCCGTGAGGAGCCGATCTTTCGTCTTTTTGTTGCCCAAGTGACCGGACCACCCCGCTCCATGGCACAGACGCAACACATCCGCTCGATATTTCTCCGGCACTACCAGCTGATCAAACGTGCGACCCGACCGATCTCGGTAGTGTCGGTACAGCACCCCATCTCGGACAGGAAATGTAACGTTTTTCCTGGCCACGCCCTCCTTGGAGGTTTCCCAAATCTTATCTAGACTAGGATCAGCCCTTTGCTCCTTGATGAGAACTTCCTTCGTTACTGACACGAGTTTCTCAAAGTTTCCCGACGTCGGGGGCAATATTAACTCGTCCCTTTCTGTTAGCTGTTCCTGGCGAGTTTCTTTTTCGACCGCGACGTTTTCCTCACTCTCCCGGTCTTTCTCTGCTTCCCCGGAACTGGATTGCTCCGATACCCCCGTCGGCGGATCCTTCGGTTTCCCTGGGCTAGCCTTCGTCATAACTGAGCCGCGTGGAAATCTCGCGAGCTTTAGCCCTCGTGAGCGCTTGAACGAGTCCCTCCCCGAGGCTCTTGCCCTGTTCTTTCAGAATCCTGTCAGTTCGGTTCGAAAATAAATAGGGTACTGTGGCGGCAGTTTGTCTGAAACAGCCGCCTCAGTACGCACCTCTCCGAATGGTCCCGAAATCAGAACATCGGCCACAGGGAGACACACGCTCCCCTCGTCCAGCACCGACTTGATCCAGCTACACTTCCCGTTGTAATGGGTCTCGGTAACGTACGACGGGTGAATTAGGTCAATGGTAGCCCCACTGTCGCGCAACACGCGGCACGACTTTCCGTTCACTGTCATGTCGAAAAGATACGGACCCAGGAGCTCGTCATTCTCCTCGCACTTACTCGCGAAGGCGAAAACCACCTTCGGTTTTTGACATCCCGCGGCAATGTGCCCAGTTTCGTGGCAATTGAAGCACCTTATCGGCCTCCTAGCCTCAAAGGGTTTCTTCTTTTGCCGACTGTCTGGCCCGTTGCCGCGGGAGGTCGTGGAGATATTCTCCTCCTTGTCTTCCTCCTTTCGCGACTCTGGTCTTTTCCAGCCCCCTTTTCTCCGCTCATCCCCGCTTTCCTTCTCAAAGGCTCTCCTCATTCCCTCTTTTCCGCCTCGACGGGAACTGTACTCATCCGCAAGGTCTGCGGCTCGATAAACAGAGTCTACTCCTGACTTATCTTGAATCCAGGTTCGCATGCTTTCAGGGAGAGTCTTATAGAACTGTTCGAGCGCGACCGTCTCCAGTATTTTCTCCTTGTCGTCATACGACTCGGCGACCTTCATCCACTCGACAAGGTACGACCGAAGTTCGTATGCGAACTCCGCATAACTGGCTTCCGACTTTTTGGTCACGCCCTGAACTTCTGTCTGAACGCTTCTGCCGACAACCGGTACTTCTTGAGCAGGCAGCTCTTCACGCGCTCATAGTCGTCCGAGTCGTCCGCGGATAACCTCGCGATTACCCCGGCTGCCTCGCATGGCAGAACACTCAGCAACCTTCTGGCCCAAGAGCCCCGATTGAAACGGGCCCTCTCGCAAGCTCTCTCGAAGTTTACCAGGTAGAGGCCCATATCTTGTCCCACCTTGAAAGCCTGAATAAGCTTCGTCATGTCATAGAGACTTCGGGTGCCTTCTACCTCCGTTTCCCGTCCTCCGCTCGTTTTCCTTAGCTCGACCTCGAGACGAAGTTTTTCTAATTCTAACTCCTTAAATTTTGCTTCGTCTGCTCTTTTTGTTTTGATTTTTTCCCACATCTCTTCGATTTCCTCGTTGTCAAGATTTTCGTCCTGGATAGCCTTAACAAGCTCCGTTTTTTCATTGATGTGTTAGCGTCTACCCCGAGCTCCTCACACAAGTCGAGCAACTGACACTTTAGCAAACGCTGCAGATCCATGTCTGTGACCTATCTGGGTGGCAAAACTCTGCACTACCGACAAACAACAACTTTAAAAAAATGCCTTTTCGGTAGTTCCTTACGCCCCTGCAAAATACACCTCGATTTTACAGGCCTGGCGACAGAGAAAAGATGCCGTCACTCACCAGACTCGGCTCACGGCCCATGAGATCCGCTGTCGCTGCCGCTCAATGGTCGTAGCTGTCGATCCCACCGTCCGCCATCCAGTTGTAACAACGCCGGGGTCGTCCTAGTTGTCGGGCTCCGCAGAAGCCAGGTACCGACCAGAACATCGGGAAGAACCTCGGAAGCCGGGTGACTTTTCGATAGACGTTTAATTTACATTTGTACAAGTAGAAAACCAAAGCAGAAAGAAGCTCCATAGCAGCCGTTCGCTGCCCCTTTTATAAGAGTTCCTTTGCACACGCCCCTAGCTCTTTGACCAATGGCGGTGACGTCAGCCCCACTCTTTCCTGCATCCGCACACACAGCACACAATGGTACGGTTGGCGCCGAGGCACGTACCGTTGCGCTGCACACGCGCAAACGCACGAGGGCGCCGAACGTAAGATCTTTGGCATCGCACTCATCGCCGCCGCACCGAACGCGATACCGAATTGCGATACCTTCAGCCTCGCACTTTTATTGTTCTTGGCTGCAGCCGATGAACGTTGGTCCGCCGCCGCCGGATGTTCTTCGGGTTTCGTCTCTCGGCGAGCCGGCCTGGGCTTGAAAGTCCGTCTGTCCTGCATCCGGTGTCGTCTTCTCGCCGTCGCTTCGGATCCTCGCTCGGAACTCGGCTGGGTGCGGCATCCGTCGACAATATTGGGCAGGCTGGGCGACCTCATGCGCCGATTTAACCCCGCCACGGGCCATGCGCCACAGTCTTGTTGGCTCCCTGAGCTGACAGCGAACGGATCACCATGGAGAAGAAATTTGGCCGAAGTGGTCGGTTCATTACAGCACGCGACGTCTAAGCATTTAAATGTTTTTTTTTTTTTAGCTTAAAACCACAAAGCGCGGCTTTTTGAATTATCGAAAAAATATTCCTTCTTTATTTCTTGATTTCGCGACCCATAACTCGTTAAAGCTGACTTTCCCAAACGTTTTTTTCCTACTACATCCCTCTCTCCACCTCCTTAGCTTCAGTTTCAAATGAACCAGTTTACCCTCTCTCATTCCCCGTCTGCAGGAATATAATCCTAAACGAAGGAATTTCATCATAAACGCAGGAATTTTATTCTAAACTTTCGTGTACGTTTCATTCATTTCGTGTTCAGACTCCTCGTATACCGGTATTTATAGGTTATATGTCCACCACATGTCTTCCATGTCCGTCAGTCTTTTATCAAAATTTAATATACTCAATGCCTCTCAGCTCTCAAACGATGGACAGCAAAACGAGTTACGGTGTAACTGTCTCTGTAACTTAATTATACTTCAGCCCACGTAACTGTAACTTTTACCTAAATATAGGGTGACGTAGAAAACGTGTCTATAGCACTCTGGCAAACCGCAGCAAAAGGCTAGCAAAACGAAAAAATTTACCATGCGAGATGGCCGTCCGGTGGCCGCACTCGCGGAGTGGGGCTGCGGGATCCAGCAATTTTCATCGAGATCAGTCATGTGGCGGCAATTAGAAAACCGCTTACGTTCCCAGCATAGGCCTTGCAGCGAAGAAGTTGCTGCCATATACGGCGGACTCATTGTTTCTTTTTTCGCTTAGGAAAGAGAATGTATTTTTGTGTTACATAAGTCCACCTGCATACAAACAACGAAGTTTTATCATATTTGTCTTCTTTACTTGGTTCGAAACCCTAAAAAAGGGCTTTTGACAACTTATTGCTTCCGTCATTTTGGAGTATGATGCAAGGCAGTTATCTCGTTGATCTGGTTTTGGTTTCGGAGTCCGTGATACCCGTGAGCCCAGCACAAATCTTGAACGTTCCAGCTCTTCGTCATGACACGGTGTTGCAGAGAGGCAGGATAAAATACAACCACACGGATCACCGAAGCAAACGCACTGTTACTGTAAGTCTTGGCTTGTCATTGCTCCTTTGTAGATCATCTTATTCGTTTTTGTGGAGAGACGCAAATGACGGGCATAACAAAATCGTTTCCATATTCCGCATACCTCGCAAAAGCACTTCCCCAGTCAACTTGCAAGCAGCGCGAAACACGAAGTCGGCACCGTCCTGACATCCCAGTCTTTTACCTGCTCTAGAGAAGTTTTTACCTGCTGCAAGGTTGAGTTGAAAGACGTTTTTATTGAATGCCAGACATGGCTGCTCTTTCTTTAAAGCATCCGCAGCGGCAAAAGAAATAATAATAAGATTCACACAGCCACGCCCGAGAGCGGCCGGCGGCCGCTTCACCATGGGGCGCTGCAAAACGTCGCCAAACGCTCCAAAACGCGACCGAGTGATGGGATTATTGAAGGGAGTTCGCAGTCACCCATGGCCATCGGCGCAAGAGCCCGGCTAGTTCGCCGTCCAAGTAGAAGAAGCTGCAGAGCTGATTCCACAGGAGCCGCACAGTAGGCGGTGGCTTATCCTGTGGGATCACCCAGTCCTCAAAGCTGTTAGGTTGGTCTGCTACCGGGATGCCAGCCAAGGCCTCGAAGCGAGCCGTAGCGTGCTCGGGGCACTCCCAGATAACGTGCTGCGTCGTCGCAAGGGTGTTGCATGCTGTACAGTAGCCCTGTTGCGGGTCATCTTGAAATATGCGGTTGCGCAGGGCCGGCAGCATAAGGGTGTTCGTGGCGGTATGGCGGACGAGGGTCTGGGCCCTGCGGCTCACTCCTGATGGCATGGGGGTACCATTCTGTTGTGCCTGTTGAAAAGGGAGGCCGCGGTCCTCAGGTTGCGGAGTATTTTCTTTCGCTCCAGCTTGGCGAGCGCGGCTCTCTCAGTGAGGTCTGGCTGACTGTCGCGGGGTTGCGAAGAATCGAAAATGGGGCCTGCTGTAGATGGTGGGTACGATTGGCGCGGAAGGTTTGCTCAGTGCTGCACACGCCTCGTTATGGGCCCATTCGTTTCCCCGAATACCCGAGTGGAGATGTCTACTAAAACTGCAAATTGAAACCAAGGGGCAGTGCCAGAAGAGGAAAGAGACTAAGTTGGGAAAAGCTTGCTCACTCTCCCCAATTTCTCCAACTCTCAAGTGATTGTACCATAATAAATGCGCCAACGCCTATTCCCAAAATAAAAAAGCACTATGTTCACTACGTAAAAATGGTCTTCGGTTCATGCATATGAGAGGCGGGTAGGAAATCTTGCCCAAATTTATTCATACCGCGTGATGAGCGCAACAAACTAACACGGAGATTTACAAGAAAATATCGGTGTGGTGACTTTAAGATTTCCCTGAAATTCTGTAGCATAACCGATCGTTTTGTGGGACCGAATCATCTACTCGAGGAAGCGGCGTGCGTCGCTGCTGGGCGCCGCAGTCCAACGACGCGAGCTTGCATAAAAACGGCAGATTAAGGACAACAATCCGGAGTCCATTGTTCAAATAACACGACATAATTTTGTTGAAAACGCCCGCAGCTTTTTACTCACAGTATGCGTAGGGAATCTTCCACATTTTGAAGCGGAACGTACGAAGATTTACTTTCAAAGACGCTCGCCCCAGCTGGACGGGATCAGCTGACGACGACGGGTTTGAACCCGTTCAACCTCAACCCCACAACAACCAATTTGCGCTCCGTGTTAGTGTGGCTTTCTACCTCCAAGCACCGCACCACCCACCATGAATGTTTCAGCTCTTTGTCGCATCGCCGTGTTGCACCAAACAGAACGAGATCGCCGAATTCAACGTAGCGCTGTCGCGAACCTTGGCTTGTGGTTGCGCACTCGTGGACCCTGTGACTCCCTTCGCTTTCAAAACACACACGACGATTACGAATGATACTTTCGGTCTTACGGAAAGATTGCAGGGCACTTCTCCGGTCACGTCTTCGCGATATGTGCTCGCAAAACGCGGAGCTTATCGCATCCCGTCGAACCAAAACAATACCGGCGCCATGTTAAACGTGCGTTGTTGCCATATTTGCTCTGACCGAACAAAAACAGCGAAAGCAAACCGGCTCTAGCTTCCAACGTACATCGGCGTTGCGCAGTGGCCAGATGTTTTCCGTCGGCTCTAACTTAAAGATGACCTACAGATGCAACAACACTGGTACCGAGTTTTCTCATGGCGGCCAACATGGAGAGCCGTATATTTTGAGGAGGTAGCATGGGAAGCCGCGGCGCCTCCCTCCCTTCCCAGTCAAACGCGTCGCGTCTGTGTCCGAACAGCCGGCCGCGCCGACAGAAATCGCGCGGTTGTTGGAGCATGTGAAACCAGGGGGGTAAAGGTGCGTGAGGAGAGAGTGGCAAATCCCATGCGTCGACATCTGGGGTCCCGAATGAAAGATCGCAAAAGACAGCGACAGAACACGAGAGAAAGAATCCAATGTTGCCAGCTGAAGGACGACAGTCGCAATGGTAATCGCGAAGACTTAAAACTCTCAGCAATATAAACAGTGATAATTTTACGTTGTAAACGAAATTCTGAGTTATTCTAACGCTTATAAAAACAATATACAAGTTACGCTGCATTAACTTCCCTTCTGTCGAAATGTCGGAAATCTGGTGATTGCGCGGTTTCGTATTCCTGGGGCGCGCTCACTCGAGCCCCACCCGCGAAGCCGGTTATTTGGTTTAGTTTAGCGTTGATGCGAGGCCTTACATCTGCGCGCTATGCAAAAAGAAACTTCGAAAGCAGGGGATGGCATTACGTGATTTTTTAAAATCCTAGTCATAAAAAAGGTCGGCCCGGAAGTCTGCCGTTTGCGGTATACTATAAAATTCTATGTCGTTCGGTGGGATTTACGAGTGATGAAGTTGTCAAAACTGACGAGCGTTGGGCTAGTTGGTAGTTCATGCTTGAAGTTAGACGCCAAAACAACAGGGATACAATGATAGATGCAGGCAGGACGAGGCGCCTCGTCCTGTTTGCATATATTCTTGTGTCCCTGTTGTTTCGGCGTTTAACTTTAAGCATGACGAACGGAGCCGACGGAGGAGCGACGCGCGGCAATGCCCGAGATCGTCGAGATGCGGAGTCTGCGAAACACCAAAGCGTGACATCCGCGTGATAACGCAGAGCACCGCTTGGAGCAACAGTTCTGACGACGGAGAACGACATCGAAACTGTAGTCTCCATCTAAGAGTCACCTTGCAAAGTGTTTGCGATCGCGGCGGTCGCGCTTGACTGTGTGGACAAATCGTGCTGGTGTTTCCTAACCGCGATAGGACTGTGTAGTGTATAAAAGTGCAGTAATCGGTCCAAGCGGTCGAACAAATCGCCCACTGGTGTTTCGATTCATCGGTGAGTGCGCACACCCTTCGCTGATGAAACGCCTCATTAGCAAAGACATCTTTAGTTCACTAAATGACCACACGCTTGAGAATGAACCTATGGAGATCCACGCCTATCATCTCATGCGGTCTGTTGCACAGAAGTACATGGACATCAGACAGCGAAGCATAAGCATGGTGTCCACAGATGAACTACACCAACAGAAAGTAAGTCGAAGGCACACCAAAGTCGCACAATTTAAAGTCAGTAGCGATATATATAAACCAGATTGAACAGATTACCATGTCTTCTGTCAACCTTGTAACTATTTTGTCAGTCTGAAAGAGGTACCGTAACTATTTTATAAGTCAATGTTGTGTTTCAAATCTATTGCTATGCTGTAAATAAGTGTTGCATATACTGTTTTAATTTTCGAAGTGATTCTAATGTAAATAAAAGACGTGAATTAAGTCACTTCGAGACAAGTGCAGCTAGGCATTACTCGCGGTGACAAAATGAAGCTGCCTGAGCAAGGCAAGTTGATATCCCACGAGCACAGCAGGAGGGGTATAGAGTTCACCATGATTCGTTTTCATTCCTGTGGTGGATTTTCCGAATTTTCCGGCGGACGCCTCGCATCGCTAAATCATTGCTCGTTGCCGAAGACATCGCGATGACAATGTCTGCTGCTCTTGTGCGCTTTCGCAAAAAAATAAATAAAAAGAAAGTTATATTGCCGCGAGCGCAGCTGACCAAGCAGGCAGCGCGCTTGTGGCCTAACGGTTATCGCGCGTGCCTTCCACGCAGAAGGTCAGGGTTCGATTCCTGGCCGCGCCTACACATTTTTGTTGACGCTGTAATGTGATGTTCTAGTAAATTCGAGAGCCGCCTTGCTAATGCGAGGTTAGAATGTTCTACGAACCGAACCTTCTACGCCGAATGTTTTGGAGCCCATGCGTGTAAAAAGGGGCTTCGCCTGGCAAGCCGAGTCAGTTTTCGCCTCAGCGTTCGATCCTGCTGCTTCGCCGCCTTTGATGCCCGCGACGCTCCGTTGTTATCTTTCTTTTTCCTTTTATTTTTTGGCACAAGTTCCTCCCATTAAACGTTCAGTTTACTCAGTCATTCGCGGCCTCATCACTTGTCATTCGTGACATTTTGGTGGAGGTGCTGGGTACGGCATGCCCGTTCAGCGCTCCCCTCCGACTTCCCCCAGTTCAAGTCTGAGCCCAAGCCCTCAAGAACCGAACGAAGACCAGACCGGGATCCGATCAAGCCGCCGGAACCTAGGCCTACCCCCGGAATTAGGACCCTTACCACACAAGACCAGGCAAACAAGGAGGACGACGATGGTCAACCAGTCGGAGATCCCGGCCGCTTCCGCCGTCATATACCTGCCCGTCGCACCCCGGACTCCGACGCCTTTCCATGGGGAGATCCACGAGGACGTTGAAGATTGGCTACAGCATTACAAACGAGTGGCCCGCCATAACCAGTGGACACCGGAGCAGTGCCTTCAGAACGTCTACCTCGCCCTGGAAGGCACGGCACGCACCTGGTTCGAGAACCACGAAGCGTCAATTTTGCCGTGGGAAGAATTCCAGGCCGAGCTGCGACGCACCTTTGCCAACCAGCACCGACGACAGCGTGCCGAAGAACTCCTGCAAGCGAGGACCCAAGGTCCGACCGAGAGCGTCACAAGCACCATGACGGGGGCACCCCCGCCCCCGTTATGGTGAACGTCCTCGCGAGATCGACGAGTACCTGCGACGACCTCAGTCCCCCGAGCCTGCGTCCCGCCGAGAATTCCGGTCGCCTTCGCCACGACGTCCAGCTTCGCCGATGCACCGACCCCGACGTGAAAGCCTGTCGCCCCTCGCTCCACGCCGGGGAAACTAGGCGCGGCAACCCCTGGAGGTGGAGTTGCCGAAGACGACCGACGCCAAGATCCTCCACGAACGTCGGAGGGCCCCCACTCGAACGCTACCAGAGACCGAAACGACGCTCCTGCAACGGTGTCCAACAACCTAAACGTCGTCATCGACGGCCACGACGCATCAGCACTCGTGGACACCGGAGCAGACTACTCAGTCTTGAGTGGGAGGCTCTCCCGCCACCTTCGAAAAGTCATGACGCCGTGGGAGGGACCTCAAATACGAACCGCCGGAGGACACCTCATCACACCAGTCGGGAGATGCACTGCTCGCGTCGAGATCCACGGTGAGACGTGCCCTGTCAAGTTTGTCGTTCTGCAAGACTGCTCGAGGGACGTTATTCTCGGAATGGACTTTCTTTGCGAGTATGGCGCCGTCATCGACCTCGGAGCAAACCGATTGACTCTGCGAAAACCTGCTTCACCACCGGAGGAACCCAAAGCGACGTCATCTGCGGTCCGAGTCCTCGCAAGTCACGTGAACTTACCGCCGCGGTCGAGTGTTTTCGTGCCCGTCGGGAGCACCGAAGCTTTCTGGGGCGAATTTCTGCTCGAGGGGAGCCTCCAGTTGCTTCTAGGAAGAGGAATAGGCGTCGCAAGAGGTGTAGCTGAACTTCAGGATGGCCGCACTGTGGTCCTCGTGACGAACTTCCGAAACGAAGCGCAACACCTCACGAAAGGTGCAGCCGTTGGCCACGTCGAGGAACTCCGAAACTCCGCCGAAATCGCCGCCATTACTGACGAATCCTCGCCACCTCAGCAAGACAGTACGTCGCCAGCGCAGCTCGACATTGACCCTAAGCTTCCGGGCTCGAAACGACGTCAGCTGATGAACCTCCTCACCGAATACCGCGACTGCTTTGCGACGTCGTCGAAGGTGCGCCAAACCGCCGTTGCGAAGCACCGCATCGTTACCGAGGACGACGCGCGCCCTGTGCATCGATCTCCATACAGAGTCTCCGTTAAAGAAAGGCAGGTGATTCAGGAGCAAGTTCAAGAGATGCTGAACGACGACATAATCCAACCTTCAAGCAGTCCATGGGCCTCTCCAGTTGTACTGGTTAAGAAGAAGGACGGGACGCTTAGGTTCTGCGTGGACTACCGGCAGCTGAACGCAGTGACGAAGAAAGACGTCTATCCACTCCCCCGCATCGACGACACGTTAGACCGGCTGCGCCACTCTCGATACTTTTCATCGATGGACCTGAAGAGCGGCTACTGGCAGATCGAAGTCGACGAACGGGACCGAGAGAAGACAGCCTTCGTCACACCGGATGGACTGTACGAGTTCAAGGTGATGCCCTTCGGACTATGCACGGCGCCAGCAACTTTCCAGCGTGTCATGGACACCGTACTGGCAGGACTGAAGTGGCAGAGCTGTCTCGTCTACCTCGACGACGTCGTAGTGTTTTCCGGCGACTTCGACGAGCACTTGCGACGACTCCGAGCTGTTCTCCAAGCCATACGGACCGCCGGACTCACCCTCAAGCCGTCAAAGTGTCGGTTCGCCTATGACGAACTGAAGTTCCTAGGTCACGTGGTTAGTAACGAAGGCATTCGCCCAGACCCAGAGAAGACTCGCGCCGTCGCAGCATTTCCAGCACCAAGAGACAAGAAGGCCGTGCGAAGGTTCCTTGGACTATGTGCCTACTATCGGCGCTTCGTTCGGGATTTCGCAAGGATTTCCGCACCGCTCACAAACCTCACGAAGGACGCCGAGAAGTTCGAATGGGCCGAGGAGCAGCAGCAGGCATTCGACGAGCTGAAGCGACGACTGCAGACTCCTCCTGTCCTTGGACATTTCGACCAGGATGCGGAAACCGAGATTCACACGGACGCAAGTAACGCAGGACTTGGCGCGGTACTGGTTCAAGTACAAGATGGAACCGAGCGAGTCATCGCCTACGCAAGTCGGACATTGTCCAAGGCGGAGAGAAATTACTCCACGACTGAGAAAGAATGCCTTGCGGTCGTCTGGGCAATCACGAAGTTTCGTCCGTACTTATACGGGAGCCCGTTCCGCGTAGTCACGGACCACCACTCGCTCTGCTGGCTTGCGAACCTCAAGGACCCGTCAGGACGCCTCGCTCGATGGAGTCTCCGACTGCAAGAGTTCAACATGACCGTGGTCTACAAGTCAGGCCGCAAGCACAGCGACGCCGACTGCCTGTCCAGAGCTCCCGTCGAAACACCTTCCGGCAGCAGCGACGACGATGACGACGAGTGTTTCCTGGGCGCAGTGAACACCGATGACATGGCCCGACGTCAACGAGGCGATCCTGAGCTGCGCGCACTGATAGAGCACCTGGAAGGGCGCGGAAGTGCCATACCACGTGTTTTTTCACGCGCCCTGTCGACATTTGCCATTCGACAAGGTGTACTCTACAAAGAGAACTTCGGGAACAACAACTCGCCGTGGCTGCTGGTAATCCCGACCGACCTTCGGGAGGAGATCTTTCAAGCCTGCCACGACGACCCGACGTCTGGACACCTAGGTTACAGCCGGACACTGGCCCGTATTCGTGAAAAGTATTACTGGCCCAAGCTCCCGAAAACCGTCCACCTATACACACGGTCATGCCATGAATGCCAGCGACGCAAGAAACCTCCCACGAGACCGGCCGGACTCCTGCAGCCAATTCCTCCGCCAACAGCACCCTTCCAGCAGATCGGAATGGATCTACTTGGCCCTTTTCCGCCGTCGACGTCGGGAAATCGCTGGATCATCGTCGCCACAGATTATCTCACGCGGTACGCCGAAACGAAAGCCCTTCCTTCCGGGACTGCTGTGGAGGTTGCCAAGTTTTTCATTGAATCCATCGTCCTCCGGCACGGCGCTCCCGAAGTCCTGATCTCAGACCGTGGATCCTCGTTCATGGCCCAGCTGACACAAGAAGTCCTTCGTCTCAGCCACACCAGCCATCGTCGCACCACGGCGTACCACCCGCAGACCAACGGGCTGACGGAAAGACTCAACAAGACCATCGCCGACATGATCTCCATGTACGTCGACGTGGAGCACAAGACATGGGACGAGGTGTTGCCGTACGTCACTTTTGCCTACAACACGGCCGTGCAAGAGACCACCGGGGTTACCCCTTTCAACTGGTTCATGGTCGCAAAGTGACGACAATGCTGGACGCGATGTTACCCCACGAACCGGCTGTCGACGGAAGCGACGACGCCCAGGTGGTTGCCCAACGGGCAGAAGAAGTCCGTCAGCTCGCCAGACTCCGGATTCAAGCCCAACAACGTATCGACACTGGCCGCTACAACCTTCGTCGTCGGGACGTCCACTTCCAGCCCGGAGACAGGGTGTGGGTGTGGACACCGATCCGCCGCCGTGGTCTCAGCGAAAAACTCTTGAAGCGCTACTTCGGACCCTACAGAGTGCTTCGTCGACTCGGGGATCTGAACTACGAGGTGATGCCCGACGGTACGCGGACTTCATCACGCCGCCCACCGCGACCTGAAGTCGTCCACGTCGTGCGCCTGAAGCCGTACTACGCTCGATAGGACTGCGGACCTTATGTGTTCCGAATGACGCTTTAGTTTGCCGTTCTTCTTATCGCTTTGTTTTGTTTTGTGTTGCATCGGGGCGATGCACTTTTTTAAAGGGGGATAATGCCGCGAGCGCAGCTGACCAAGCAGGCAGCGCGCTCGTGGCCTAACGGTTATCGCGCGTGCCTTCCACGCAGAAGGCCAGGGTTCGATTCCTGGCCGCGCCTACACATTTTTGTTGACGCTGTAATGTGATGTTCTAGTAAATTCGAGAGCCGCCTTGCTAATTCGAGGTTAGAATGTTCTACGAACCGAACCTTCTACGCCGAATGTTCTGGAGCCCACGCGTGTACAAAGGGGCTTCGCCTGGCAAGCCGAGTCAGTTTCCGCCTCAGCGTTCGATCCTGCTGCTTCGCCGCCTTCGACGCCCGCGACGCTCTGTTGTTATCTTTCTTTCCTTTTATTTTTGGGCACAAGTTCGCCCCATTAAACGTTCAGTTGACTCAGTCATTCGCCGCCTCATCACTTGTGAATCGTGACAATATATATACATATATATATATATATATCATGCTCTTTATAGTATATATAACGTTATTTATATATATATAGATATAAACAGGTATGTATATATATATATATATATATATATATATATATAGTATATGTATATATATATATATATATATATATATATATATATATATATATATATATATATATATATATATATATATATATATATATATATATATATATATATATATATATGTTGTGTCAACGACAGGAGCCGTCGGCACGTGTGCGCGAGAACCGCGAACGCATGCCGCAACCGGTCCACGCGATGTAGTATCGTCGGTGTGTGACGTCACTTAGATAGGCTGCGTGTGGACACGTAGAAGAAAAGAGGTAGACTCGAGATGAACGAGATTTGGAAGGTAGGTACCCGTCTCGGCGACGAGCTGGTATCGTAGGAATAAACCGCTTGCATTTTTTAAGAAAACGGAAACCGAAACGTCTGTTTGACTACGTATATATATATATATATATATATATAAGCAATTAACTGTACTGAAATTCCACAGTTCAAACTCTATCCGTAACGGTCGAGAAATACAAGGCAAAAGATCAACAGGCAGACGCTACAAATCCGACACCCACCGCCTCCGCGATCACTGCCTGTTCCTTAAATACAAGGCAAAAGAACGACAAGCAGACGCTACAAATCAGTCACCCACCTCCTCGCGCTCACTGCCTACTCCGTAAATTAAACATACTGCGGCTCACCATAATAGCGCCTCTACTATAGTAGGTTACAAGTCAAGAAAGTAGCGGCAAATGCCCCTCAAAGGAATCATATATCCCTCCGCCACCTCCGCATCCAATATCGTCTCATATCGTTTCCGTGACGTCGCGGCCAACGCGCGAGGAGGGTCTTGCCTTTCTGTACATATTTGCTTTATCTTTCGGCCTTGACTTAGCACTGCAGGGGAAGCCACGAGGAGGGAGATTCGACTTTTCCCCTTCGATCAACCCCAAGATTCACGGGACACGATCTACTTGCGCCCTCTCTTGGTAGGTGTGCAATATCGCTGAAAAAACAGCCGAATCTAGCGATCCGAATAAAATCACGCAAAGTCTCACGGAATAATTGAGACCGGCCAGTGATTGATAACTTGGGAAAATTTTCAACACTTCATCACTCTTCTAGGTTCCCAGGAAATAAGAGTGATTTCCATAGACTGCCATTCCTCCTCAACCGTGCTATTGCGACGAAGGCTTCTTTGTATTTACCTCAGGGCGAAAGATAATCGTAAAGATAAACAAAAGTGGTTTAGAGGGAGCTTGATCTAGGTCACCTCGACACAATAGTCTATTCACTTGCTGAGTCAGCGCCCACAAACATGGCCGCCACACGATAAAGCAACGCTTTTATTCGAGAGCTCTGTAAAAAATAAAAGAAGGCAAAGCAAACTCGCCAATCGGATAACCGCTTTTGCCTTCAGCGGTCATGCTTGTGTGTAGTGACTCGACATTAAAAGACGCAGTGGACATGCCTGCGGCCAGGGGACGCTCGTCTTCTAGCCATGTACTCTCGAACCAATATTTCTGCAAAACGTCCATTGTTGTGTAAGCTTTGCGTGGTAGGACGTCATGCTTTGCGTTGTTGGCGTTAAGTATTGCGTGGTGGGATGTTATGCTTTATTTGGTACTTTATGCTTTTAAAGTGTAGTATTATTATCTAGTGTGGGAGGTCCGATGTTTCTCTGCAACTGCATACACAAATAAAATGTCAATCTTTGCCAATCTTTGCACGCGCACATTTTATGCCGTTCAGCTCTGTCAGCATGACCAAGACTTTGCAATTTTTTCTTTCGCTCTCGGCATGTTCGTACACGTTCCGCGTTGGTTTGAGGTGCTGGAACTGGCGGAGGCCCGCCTTCCTGCTGTTCCCTCTCAAGCTTCTTCCGTCTGCTCTACTTCCACATACATTCGGCATTCGTCTGCCTCGTAGGAGCCCCAGCAGTGCAACGTATTGGACTCCAGCTGCTCTTTATATAGGCTGAAAGGTCGGAGCACTGCAGTCGATTTTGCCTTATATTGCCGCGCGCTCGGTTACTCGGTTCTAGAAGATTCGCGTCTATAGGGTCTATTCACTTGCTGAGTCATCACCCACAAACATGGCCGCCGAGCGATAAAGCGGAACTTTTATTCGTGAGCTTGGTGAAAAATAAAAGAAGGCAAAGCAAACTCGCCTATCGGCAAACCGCCATGGCCTTCGGCGGCCATGCTTGTGTGTAGTGACTCGACATTAAAAGGCGGTCTGACGTCATGTGAATAGACTCTATTCTTTCTCCGGGCGTAGCGTCTATCATTTCGTTCCCTTTCCTGGTTCTGGAAAGTTCCAACTCATTCTCACCCCGCACGCCCGACGCTCCAAGCTTCCGCGCCGAATGTTCGAGATGGCGTTGTCACGCTTGATAAGGAGCCGCGCGTGACCTCGTCGAGCCAGTCTTGCTCTCGCTCGCTCTGACGCCGCAACTCGCCGCCGCGTAACCGCGTACTGCTGTTCCGACGCCCGTTATTTCTTTCGTTTTGGTTGGCACAAGTTCGCCCCATTAAACTTTCAGTTTAAACGTGACCTTCGCCGCCTCATCGTTTGTCCTTCGCGACAATATGGTGATAACGTGATATCAGGCGACATGTGGCTTGATTCAACGCTTTAACGTATAGAGTGTATTCATATGACGTCAGACTGTCTTTTAATGTCCAGTCACTACACACAAGCATGGCCGCCGAAGGCAAAAGCGGTTACCCGATTGGCGGGTTTGCTTTGCCGTTTTTATTTTTCTCAAAGCTCACTGCTAGCTTTATCGTTTGGTGGCCATGTTTGTGGGCGATGACTCAGCACGTGAATAGACCCTATACACATGACGTCCTACATCGTCCATCTATTGAAACGTCTGGCGCAGTGACCGCCGATGGCTGTGCCAATAGCTCAGTTAGTAAAGTGCTTGGCTAGCGATATCTTGATCCTGGGTTCGAATCCCGTTGGGGTGGGACTCCAATAACCAGTATTTATTTTCAATTTATTATTATTCATGTATTTTTATTTGACTCTGAGCTGTGTAACGGTCAAACGTTACAACCCTGCGTTACAATTTTCCATTACATTCTAGCGTTAGATTTTTCATGTGAACCAGCCCTAAACCACATTCGGTGTTAAAAACCTTCAGTGTGTTTAAAGTTAAGGATGCATGTAATCACGCATGCGACCTGGTTGCAAGAATAATAAGTGACACAAACAACCGCCCGTATCAAATATATGCAAGACAAACAAATTTCAAAATATTTCATCTTTATTAGAGGCCGTCGATGTACCGCAGTTTGTGATTACACTGATTAATTACCTACCACAATACCTAGCTGTACATCAAATATACAAATTGACAAATTAAGGAATAGGGTTTTGACAAACAAACGTAAGTTCAAAGTTTCGACGCGTTCAAAGAATTAATTTCAAAGATAGACTCACTAAAAGCTTGAAGTTTAATATATTCACATATTTACAAACTTGACAAAAGAGGTTTTCATGCCGCGTGCATACTACTCTCTGCATAGTAGCATGGCACTAAATTGCTGACGTGAACAATTGCAAATGTTGGATCAAATATCAGTAAATCATCATATGCGAAGATCAAAGCTGACGTAACTTACGCCGTGTTCTGCGGTAAACACACATAGCCAAGATATGAGACGCACGGTCTACGTAACTGTAAACAGTACATAAAAATAACTGTACTTCAGAATCTTGGGGTGTTCAGTGCTCTGGAGCCTTAACTCAAGAATCCATAAGACAGAGCAAAGTTGCTGTATTAATCTTTAGCGGAGCTGGCCAACATGGTGCGTAGTTTTTTTGCACATTTTACTCTGGTTGTTACTCCGAGAGATCGCAATTCTGTCCGCAGTTCTCCTGCACTCATGGACTCAATATCAACAACCGGGCTTGCAGTCGGCAGTTCCATAGCTGAACGCTGTCGTTTTCTCCTGCTGTCCTGTATCCCTCCCGACTTCCAATACTCGTCGTCGCGCTTTATGTAGCTGCGAACGCTCCCCGCCTTTGGCATAGCCTCAAACCTTTTCGCTAGTTTCAAAGCATCAGCTGCTGCGTTCCATTTGTTGCTTTTTCCGTGGTGTAGGGTTTTTAAAACGTCGTTTTTTTCTCTAGTCCTTGACTTGAATACCACCCAAGACACCTAAACTGCTCATGTTTTATGGAGGCGTGATGAGTAAGTATATGTATGTAAGGCGTAATGCGGCTTTTTCCGTAGCCTTTTCGGGATGTATGGCCCAAATCCAGGAACGTCTTGAGAAATTGCTGTGTTTTCTGGTCAACCCTTTCTCCTGTTGCGTTTTTCTCAAAGTGGGTCATAACATCAGAAAAGATGCTCCAGAGCGAAAGGACTGCAGATTCAGTATCTGAGTGCAGTAACCCCTTTGCTTTTTCGGGAATACTTCGCAGGAGCAACTTGCATTCGTCTCCCGTTAGTGTAGTGAAAGCATGCCCCTTCTTATCGTCTTCCCAGACATCGAACCTCACCCCAAGACTGTTAATCAGTGCTATAAATTTAGCCATGTGCTCGTTTTTTGAGGTCGGGTTTTGGACTTTGGCCTGGCAATCAAGGTCATCAAGTTCGATTACTAATGCATCTAAAAGACGATGGCAAATTCTTATTGTCATATGCAATGTATCGGGGACGACAGCGGAGGGTTCAATATCAAAAAGAGGTGAGAACTGAACTCCGTGTTTAAGCTCATCGCAATCCGACTTCATGTTGTCGCGAGTCCTAGCAATAGGTGGCGCATTGAAATGGGTGATTTCCAAGTCAATGTTTGTTCGCTCATTTGCATCAGCGATGCAAAACGGGCAGGGAAGTTCGAAGAGGCTGACTGCAAGCCAAGCGCTAACAAAATAAACTTCAGGTCAGCGCCTAGACACACCTTCACTCTGAAAGTGACGCCCTCCAAAATAATCTTTTCTTTCTTAATCATGTCATTGATTTCACTTATTAGTGATCGGAATGACTCCCTTATGGCAAAATAACACTCGTGCGTTTCGACTACTGCGAGCAAGCGATGCCACCTAGGGCTCTGCAGTTGCTTGTCGGAGCGAATGACAACAAAAGAAAGTGTCGTCCAGGACGTTTTCTTGCTGACTTTGCAGCCGTCTCCTTCTATCTTGATTACAAGATGCTGGGCACTTATATCCGTAAGCGTTTTCTTTTCGTCTGCAGCAATTTCTTTAATTGCAGTTTCCAAGTCTCTCAAAAACGAGACTTGCGCACCTTTGGCGTTTCCTGGAGTTTTAAAAATCTCTATGTGGATGGTAAGTGTTTCTCGGTAGCTGTCGAGAAGTTTTACCGAAGGTAAGTATTTTACTGTTCTACACAGCTGCTGCCAAAATGTGTTGCTAACTGCGTGCTCGTCTAGAAGCACTGCTATATCGCGTACCATCTGCTGGTCTGAGGGATCCAGGTCACTGTAGGAAATCTTACCACAACCACCATATAACCGATTTGCTGCGTGTTGGACAGACACGCGTCCTTCATCGAGATATGTAATCTTGTGAAGTAAGCCCTTTAGATCACTTACAAAGATATCGTGAAGGTTCAACCCGAAACTGCTTAACAAGTCATTCACTGCGTCATCAATACTGGCTCCGGCAGCTATCAGCTTCCTGCAGTCGGTTTTTTACATCCCTCGCCCATCTTTTTTCCATAATTTAATGTTCCCTCGTGAACTTCTAGGGTAGATTGCAGGGCCGCCTTCTCTTTTTCGAGGAGATCACATCTCTGTTTTAGTTTTTCAACTTCACGGCCAAGCTTTGAGACTACCTCCTTTACTGTGTTACTGTCATCGGCCTTATCTGCAAGTAGTTCGTGCACAGAACCACTCCCTTGATCTGGAATGAACTCGTCTTCCAGAGGAGCGACATTAACGTTTTCGGCACTTTGAATCGTAGGAGAAGGGATCGTGACTGTTATGTAGTGAGTCTTCAGCAAAAAGCTGGCCTTGCTCCGTCCTTTTTGCTTTGCGTAGGCATGTTTAACTTTCTTACAAAGCGCCTTCACCCGTTCCTCAAGACGTTGGCGGGCACCTACGTCCAGCATGTGGGGTAGCTTTTCTTCAATCTTCCTCGCATAAAACTGCGTTGAAAGATGCTTTTCATCGTCTATTTCAAGAACGCTTTGATTGCTCAAAGTTAATGTGAGTGTATTTTCTTTTAACTCAACTGAAGGTTCACAGTCACGACCTGCCATCTTTATTCTGTTTTTTGTCCCTGTGTCACAAAGTACACATGCAATCTCTCCAGAGGAAAGCCGAGCCCAAATTTTCTGGAAGATTTCTGGCAACGCAGAGTTCCTTTTACCCTCACTGGGAAAACGATGCTCACAGCTTCACCAAACTTATCCTCTCTGCTGTCCCACCCTTCTGGCAGGTCGAGCCTGTCAAAGTCCTTTCTCTCGCATAAAATCCAGTCATTGGCTAGCTTTTTTTGGTTTTGAAAAACCCAACGATATATATCGAGGTCAAACTCTACCCTTATGAGGCCATTGCTCTTACGGCAGTTTGCTAGCTTTTTTGCACTTCAGACAGTAGCTTGTTTGCGGCGTCTTGAAGGCGCTCCGGGGATGGCTTCCTTGGCTGCTCCAGTTCCTTAAGACAGGCCGCATTCAGGTGGCGCCGAGGCTCGAACGTGCATTCCCACTTTGGATATCCTTTCCATTTAACCAGTATTCCCTTGCGCTGCAAACACAGTAGGAACATGATTTATATAATACATTGAACACAGTAAGCACGCGAACGGTTGCTTACACTGATTGTGTGTAAGCGCGCAAATTGTAACACAATTAGGTTTTCGGTTTTCAAATTTACCTATAAAAACATCTTCACAGCTGGTTGGCGTTAGCTTTTCAGCTTGAGGCTAGAATGTAGTTTGCGGGTTTTATGGCGCAACAGCGACGGAGGCTATACTGCACATGTAATGTGCTGCTTTGGGTCAGAAAACCCCTTTTATGAGCGCGTAAATTTGTCTTTTCATGCTTGCATTATTGCTGTATTCTCCCACTGCACTGCTGTGTAAGTGGATGTCCGTGGACACGACAATTTCACAACCTGATCTGTTCCCTCGCTGAGTCACATACAAACAAGCGATTTTCAGCGGTTAGAATGCAAAACAAAATATCAGAAAGCATAGAATCACAATTATGCTGATCATGTAGCCATCTACAGGGCATACAGATGCATAAAAATTAACAAAGGCTTAATATAAAAATAGCGAACGGCGTAACGGTCGCATACCGGAACGCAAGCGCTAACCGCCTGTGGCGTCATACCGGTAACACTAATAAATGTATGCTGAATGCTATTATGACAAGTGGAAGATACAAAAAATATTTTAAAAAGTCTAGTCGACCATTTTGTACTTTTTACAGTAAACTCCATTTGAGACGAACACGAATGGACCATGCAAATTTGTTCGGCCTATCAGAAGTTCAACTTAAATGAAGTCTTCAAAATATGCCGGGTATTCTAAATTGCCTTTAGAAGAGAAACACAGCATGAAGCATAACACAGGCTTAAAATAAAAACAAACACTTACAAAGCTTGTCTAGTTCGCCATAAAAATGTTACCGATATGTTTCATACGCCTCTTGCTGGGAAACAGATAAATTCTATAATCTGATAGTCTCCGCTGGGCAAATCGGTTTGACGTCAAGAATCACGACGTATTTCCAATATTTCTCAGAAACTCCTCGGAACCTTCAAGTTCTTAAAAAAGAGTAATTTTGGAACACAAGTCGAGTTGCCTGCCCATATTTGCTCATTGGTCGATATCGAGACGGCAGCATGACAGAAAACATACAACGGGAGCGGGAGATTGGTCGTGTGGGAGACAGGCACGCGAGCGGGCGGTAACTGGCGACTCTTGCCTCAAGAACCGTAGCCGGCGTTTTTAGCCTACTCGCATCGCACCACCCTCCGCCACAGAACGCCAGCATTTTTTTTTTGCTTCACGCAAAATGTTTGTTTGCGCGCTTTTCCTCTCTCCGTCCTTTGGCGGCCTTCGCTTGCCGTCGCTCTTTGCTTCTCCATTTCGCGCTGGCTAATAGCGGCGATGCAAAGTTCGGGTACGGGTTAACCGTAGTGCACGCTCGAAGCCATTCCTGTTAAGCGAATTTTTTAGAACATTGCGTCTATGGGAAACCAACCAAACGTTTCAATTTTGTTCGGCATACCCGACAATTCTGCTTAAGCGAGTTCAGCTTAACGGAAATATACCATATTCATTGTTGGAGCCTAAGCGTATTTATTGCAGATTTGATATGAATAAGGCACATACGCAGACGGGAACATCTACCTTGATATATTATAGCTAAGAATACAGCTAGATTAGGCCCATACGATCAATAAACAAATACGGTACGTTTCAAATTAAAGACGAATTTCGTTTCCATGTGAATGGCATACTGACTTCCGTAAACACTTAAAATGTCGTAATTGGCACTTACCGTTTCAGCGATGATTCTTTCGATTGGATAATAAGACATCAAGTGGTGACACCGCTGTGCGGAACGCTGGTAATTTGCAGAGGCAAAGGGACTCGTCGGGGCAGAGAAAAGTGTTCACTTAACCGCTGGTCACTCCCGACGCCAGAAAGACTACTTGAGTGTTAAGCCACTTTCAGAGTACTGGCCTAGGCCTAGGCCGCACAGGATGCTGGCGTGAGTTTTCTCAAATAGTCGTGCAAGGAAACCAGAGCAGACAATGCAGTTGTAGGTGGAGCCGTCGTGGTATGACCAGTGAAAGCTATTGGTCCGATTGGATGTGATATGTAAGGGCATGAAGGAAGGGTTTTTCTTTTTGTCGATAAGGCAATCAGTTCCAGAAACTCAGAAGGCGTAGTAGCTGTACTCTTTTGCGAGCAGATAACTTGCAAAATGAATTGCCGGATAGCCCGCGTTACATGGTAGAAACGGCCCCATCCTGATGTGCTTCATATCGAGGTAACAAGCGACTAAAAGCTCCCACAAAGTAAACGACAATTTGAAAAAAAGATCATGCGGATCCCACGCCATGTGAAAATCGGTCTTAAAGCGAAGCTTTCTATGATGTGTACGCTGGTTGTCGCTGCTTGGACGGTGATTTTGACGCCAAATTTTGAAGTCGTTCAGCGCTTGGTGCAACACGACACTAGTGAAGTGTTATAAACATATATTGGAAACACCAACACTGTTCGTTTGTCTTTACGAACTGTATACTACATATAAGACGCAGTAAGACGCATTCGGGCCTCGCGAGTGCGTCTGCACAGCTGCGGCACAAAAGTCGGACCAGAGCTTCAGTCCCGCCTTGCGCACCACGCCCTGCTTGTAAACAGACTTTAAATTTTTATCTTCTTCAAGCTCACGCCGATAGACGCGTCGTTAGAAACGTTGCGCGGAAGACTGCATGGTCACCATTTGGTTCACGTCCACGGGCACGTTGACGATCTGCCCCACAATGTCGAACTGTCCGCCGTGAATCAGTTTGATCCACATGAATGGGATCCGGGGAGACCAAACGCTCACTAATCTCGTTCAACTGGGGTAGGTGCGCAAGGCGGCCCGGATACCAGAAGCCGTTGCTTCGCGACAGATCCGGAATGCTATTCTGGTTTAGCGAGCTTTTGCAAGTAGAACACACGACATAGTTGGACATGTTTTCACCGGGATACGCCTCGCTCAACGTAAACTTGTGGCGTTCCAACACCGGAGACACACCCGACCAAAATCAGAGTCTATTGCACAACTGCAAACCAAACCAAACTCGTCCTGCACGGAGTGTTTCTCAAGGTACTTGTGTGCACCCGCAGACGGCACAGTCCGGTTCCGCTGCTGTCTCACCGCTGCCATGTATCGAAGCTGTCCCGCTTCGCGTTTACGAGCCAGCATGCATTCGCGTTCTAAACCATGCTTCGCCACGTATCGAAGACGTTCTTCCTCCGCCCGACGATTCTTCCGAGCCTCCGTCTCCTCCGCAGTCAGTGCACGCTTTGGCCCCATTTTAGTTTTTGTAGCTGGCGTCTGCGCTAAGTTATAATGCCCCTGGTTGCTATGCAACATGTGCTTGCTTTTATTTTTATATATTGTTTTTGTAAGGCTCCTCCTCTTTAGAATGCTTCGGCCCTGAGGGTAAAATAAATAAATAAATGGCGTCTTCTGAGCCGGCTTGCTAGAAGCAAAGCCTTAGATGACTGCGTGAAAGGAAGACTACCAAGCCTAGGGTGCGCGAGCGCTTGAGACTCGACTCCATGTGCCATCCCGTTCGTGCGCTTGCGTTGGCAGTGCTTCTTTGAGACAGTCTTATCTAAGACGCTTGTTCTAGCAAGCCGGCCCTGCTGACACTCTCCCATGATCCACGCGGCGGGCGCCACCGCACTCAGTGCCTTTACGTCCCGTTTCGCTTTCGCTTCGTATGTATAGGCAGATTCTACGTCGCCCATGACGTCGATGACGGCTTCAACGCCGTCGTAGCCTCGTCGTCGACGTCAACGTCGTGGACGTCTTGGACGTCGAGGACGTCGTGGACGTCTTGAACGTCAAAGACAATTACGTCCACGACAACAACGACGACGACAACGACGTGAACGTTGAAGACATTGTCGATGTCCAAGACGTCGTTGACGTCTTCAATGTGAATACGACCTTTACGTTCAGGACGTCGACGACGTCTTCGACGTTCAAGGTGTCCACGATGTTGTCAAATTTGACGACTCCGACGTTCAAGCCGACGACATCGAAGACGTCGTGAACGCCGAGGACGTCGTGAACGACTTGAGCATCTAAGACGTCTTCGACGTCGTAGACGCCTTGAACGTCGAAAACGTTGTCAACGCCGAGGACGTCGCGGACGTCCTCGACGTCGATAAAGTTCACGACGACAACGTCGTCGACGACTTGAACGTTGACAACATCGTCGACGTCGAATCCGTCGACGTTCAAGACATCTTGGGCAACGTCCACGACTTCTTTGACGTTCAAGACGTCTTCGACGACGTCGACGTCGTCGTCGAAGACGAAGCGCGATATGATAAAGACCAAGCCAAAGTGCGTGGCCTTAAGGCTGCGGTCCTACCGCGGCCATCTTGAAAGGCAAGAGAACAGTTTTTAATTTATTAAAAGAAACGTATAAACAATGAATCAAAAGTTGCTACGCAAACATCTTTCCACTGTTCTTGGGCATTTGAGGAAGCAATGTAATAGTCATAGCTAGATTATTTAATTAGATAATTAGCGACTAATTATTGCTACGGAGTTCAAAGTTTCCTCCTCTAATATTAACGTTAGGAGGGCGATAATTTTACACCGTGTAGTCAACGCAACAGTGAAGAAGGCTATAGAGCGTTTTCGAAATTTTTTATTTAATGTGTGTTTTAAAAAATAAAAAGTTTCGTGGAACAAATGTTTTATTTTCTAAAACACACTTTCATTCAAAAATTTCGAAAACACTCTCTATAGCCTTCTTTATTGACGCGTTGACTACACGATGTAAAATTATCGCCCTCCTAACGTTAATATTAGAGGAGGAAACTTTGAACTCCGTAGCAATAATTTGTCGCTAATTATCTAATTAAATAATCTAGCTATGACTATTACATTGCTTCCTCAAATGCCCAAGAACAGTGGAAAGATGTTTGCGTAGCAACTTTTGATTCATTGTTTATACGTTGCTTTTAATAAATTAAAACTGTTCTCTTGCCTTTCAAGATGGCCGCGGTGGGACCGCAGCCTTAATGGATGCTACGCGCATGGAAACACCAGGGCTTGCACATTTGAATTTTGACACCATCATACTACAACCGGGCTAACGCACAGATTGAACAGGAGTGCTCAGCGTTGTGCATGGCTAGGTTGGGACTCGTGCTCAGTCACTGCGCGGACGTCAGGGTCGGGCTCAGTCGCTAAGTTGATAACGTCGGAGTGTGGTGACTTCCATTAACAAAGAGGGGACAGTTAACAGGCTTTGATTAGAGCCTAGGTGGTGTTTGCTCGACGCGCTATCTATAGACCTTTCCAATAAACGCCGTCTGCGAGCTGCCATTTTTCTTTGCTGGGCTGTGGAACGCCTTCTGAGCACGCGCAATAGCTCCCTTTGCGAAATATCGTACGCTGCGCCTGCGTCCACAGCCCAGTGACTCGGCATTTTTCGCCCGGGTGATAAGCGATGGAAAGGTGTATACTCTGTATCACTAAAACCGTGCAGTGACGCCAAAGCTACAGCCTCGTATGCCAACCAGAAAATCAAACGGCACTCTGCACTATCACTCTGCGGCGCATGAATCCGCGTTGGCGGTGTCCGCTCACATGAGCAAAAAGCAGACGATGTTCGATCTTCTGATTCGCTTACGACGGCTGTAACTTTGGCTGTATTGCGCGGGTTTAGTGAGACGGAGTACAGTTATATAACAGCTGAATTATGGAACTGATAGCGCATGCGCGATATTTTTGATGGCCGTTAATTTCTTGTCGCTTCCCTCTTGACCAATCTTTGCTGAGTCGGCGTTGTTATCGACGATGAGTTTAGATTACGCTGGCAGCTTTCCGGCACAAAAGGCTGGAGCGATCGCGGCTAATACAATCGGGTCTTCAATGCTTGTGCGTTCGGAGACAAGGTCGCGGGACAGGATCCGGACTTCAGTGAATTTTTATGAAGCGGTATGATGGCATAACCAGTTTGTGCCCATGAGCTATGCTAAAAATATTACTTTCCTTAGAACGAAGAGTTCGAGCAGTTTGTATTCCCATTGACAGAAATTGACAATTCCGACGTTTTTTTTTCTTTGTGTCATGTTTGAGAAAATGCCTAATCCATAAATTACGCTGGCGCATTCGCAGTCAATACACTCCACAATAGAGACAACCTCCATCGGTTTAACTATTTAACTAGCATTTTGATTAATGCCTCCCCAATTAGCGTCGAAATTGTCGTTGACTGAGTCATAGTAGGGAATCCGGGTGGAGAGCTGGCTGAAAAAAATAGATCAGCCGCTGGAATGCCGTTCGCATAGACATAATCTTATTGCGGCTGTGAGTTTTTTCTGTTTAGACACGATAGGCGCCTTTAAACCCACGTACTCGCTGTGTTTGTATCGTCCCTCATTTTTTCCCCAGTCTCGGGGTTTTGTCTAAAATGTTACTCGCTTAGTTTCATTATATTGCTCGCGATTACAGCGTAGTTACTTTACTACTGCTTTGATATTTATATAGTGAAATATCTTGAATTTTAATGAATAAAAGCCTAATTTACAACTCTGTATTGATCTTCTATTCCAAAAAAATAGCTACTTCCAGTAGTTACATGTCAAATGAAGATTGGTTAGGCATGCGCCCTTTTTTCGAGATATGTTTTTCGAGGTTATATATGTTTGCTCAACGTATTAACATAAATATGTATATTCTTTTACGTTGTGTTGTCGCACGCGGTTCCAGTATTTGTGGTACAATATTAAAATTTGCGGAGTAGCAACACCTAAAAAGACAGACATAGAATTTTTACATATACTTTCATGCTGGCAGTAATCCAGGCACAGATTAAGCAAGAATGAATACAGTCGTGCATGTAACATAGTACGCTGGATGGGATACATAAGATCTAATGGAAAGGAGAACGACCTAGATGGGGCGCTTTCTCGAGTTTGTTGTCCATCTGTGTTTGTTTTGAGATAAGTCGTAGTACAAAATGCATTTACTGTTTCCCTGTAGTAGTAGTAGTACAATATGTATGTATCGCTTCTCAGAAAACGATTCATGTCATCTTTTCTTGGTTAACGCCATCTGGGGTGAAAGGGAAGGAAGGGGGAGGGAAAAAGGTAGCCACATATGCTTCGCCAGCCCTCATAGACGGAGAAACTCTAATAGATTCCACTATGTGTTTTCTATGAGAGTTTCCCATATTCGGGAGGGCCCATCCTTCGTATGATGTGGGCCTCGTTTCCTCTTCGGGAGAGCTTATGCCACGCTTCGCGATATCGCGAGACCCCGGCCCAGTCCCTTACGAAGTGCGAACATATCGCCAGGGCCCTACAGTGTTCAATGTTGGGGGCGATTCATAGGTCGTCTGGGTCCGTAGGTCTGCAAAACCTTGTCTGCCAGAAAGGAGTGATTATGGGTGATAGCCGTCTTGGTCTGATGCCGCCTGAGAATCACCTGTTCCCACCGGCTCTAGCCCGGTGAAATTGGGTGAGAATCTGGTGGGAGGAGGGAGATTAGCCTGAGTTTGCAGGCTAACAGATCATCTCTCTATGCCTCGTCTGAGACCGCGCTATGCCGGGCCTATCTTCTCGCGGTTCGAGGAACCGCGAGTGAGTGGGTACATCCGTACTGCTGCGCAATCGCGGTGTTGTTCAACCTTTTGTTTCCCGGATTGCCTTCGTCACCCGAGATCCAGTCTATGACGACTCGGTTATTTCACGAAGCTTCGAATTTGAAGTGTGACGCCGCCCTGCCAATAGAAAAGTGTGCATTTTCTGAAGGCTTCTGGCGAATCGGTGCACATGAGTGATTTGGGTCGCTGGTGACTGTTTGTGGCTTCCCTGGCCACCTGTAATATGGCCAGCCGCTTTGCCGTCTTCGGGATGCTCGCCTTGTGTGTTTCTCCTCTCCTCGTTTGACCGCGGGTAGGATGGTCCCGACTCTCAAGGGATGCACGTTCAGGCTCGTTTGTGTCCGCGTCGGTTTAAGGGACGTCAGTGTCATCTTTGACTTGATGAAGCTTCTTTATGTGATCCTCGCTACTGTATTGGCGCTCCTTTCTCTGGTCTTTGCCTTGGTTCGTGGAGATCGGCTTGCTTGTAGAGACGTCCCTCGTTTTCCATGGCGACTGTTGCGTCACCACGATTGTCCTTTTCAATTTTACGCAGGATAAGAACAATGGTTGCGGTACACACAACAAAAAAATTAAAACCACATTCCACTGTGTGGGCTCGAGCTCGTCGCTCCAACCCCTATTTTGGTCACGCAAGAACTTGGACACAAATTTATTTCCTACGCTTCGCGCATCGTGAATAATCGCCTTCGGCTTCTCGGACCAATAATAAACAAGCAATTTTTGTTTGTTGCCCCCACGCATGAAGCAGCGTGGCTGTTCGATCTTGTCTCCACGACATTTTGGTTGCACGTCAAAATACCCCTAGGTTTTCTGAATAAATCATCAATCCTTCGCTGGGGTGTGCTATACTTAGTTTCACCTTCAGTCCGAGCGCAGTGGATGCTACGCGCCGTCCCAGCCAATCCAGCGCCGGGGGAGTATCGCGTGATCTCGAGCTCCGCGTGTCGCTCCGCCCAACCACAAGGTCACGTGATACTCTCCCGGCGCTGGATTGGCTGGGATGGCTCGTAGCGTCCGCTGCGCTCGGACTGAAGGTGAAACGAAGTATAGATGCTCTGCGTTGGTTTGGCATGTAAACACAAAAGAATAAGGTTCCTTAAAACAGGGCCGGCTTGCTCGAACTAAGGCACCCTAGCTCGAACCATTGTCTGAGATGAGACTGTCTGAAAGAAAGCACTGCCAAAGCTAGCGCATGAGCGGAGTGGCGCGTGAAGTCGCGTCTCAAATGCTCACGCGCCCCATGTTTGGCAGGCTTTCTTTCCTTCAAACGGTCTCATCTCAGACGCTGGTTCGAGCAAGCCGGCCCTGATGTTTCAAGGCACATTTATTGGTTTTTCCTCGCCAACACTCCTAAGCTGACAGTGTGGTGGAAGCTACGTACTTGCTGGACCAGTCACCTGTCGTTCTTGCCACACGTGATCACACTCTGGGTGAAGCGATAACAGGCAGTCGATTGATTCGTCCGATGAACATGTAGTTTACATCGCATTGTCAGCTTAGGGGTGAACCCGAGTGTAGGTAAAATGTCATAGACATTTATGCGCGCTCACAATCAACTGACGACTGGGTGTTGTTTTCCTATCACGCAACCAGCGGAGTGAACAAACTGATACCCGGCACCACCGTGCGGGGATATGATAAATGTATGCCCTTACTCAGTTTGTTTTGCTTTATTGCAAAAGGGCTGCGACGGCTTAAAAGAACACTTCCTTGCCGCGGAATAATGCCTTGTCGTCTTTCGGCGCGTCTTCATGTGAATAGAATCAGCTCCCAGTGTGTTTTAACGCGATAGCGTTAATGAGCTCGTGTCGCAGAAAAGCTGACGTCGGTGGCGTGACGCGAAAGCCCGGGATTGGTCGACAGGGTGATGACGTCACAGCCACATGACCTCGCGCGGAAATTTCAAACAACCCACAACGCTCACGTGAAAAGTGACGTCACGCGTGGAATGAAAGTGATAAAAAGATTACATGTAATGCGAATTAAAGATCGCCGCATGTCTCAAATGATTTCACTTTATGAAGTAATTCATTTTCTACGAAGAAAAATTTGAAGAATTTTAGGCGGGATTTGAACCCACGTCCTTTCGGTTGCGCGCCAGCACGCTACTCACTACGCCACGTAAGGCAGCTTGCACGGCTTGGGAACGAAGAGTGTTGTGTCATGAGAACTAGGTCGTTGTGTGACTCAAGAGCATGAGAAGCGAATGAGAAGGCGATGCGAACGGGGCCCGATAACGCAATCGCGTTCCACTCTTAAAGGCGAAGCTTAAGCGTCCTCCAAGTTTCTCTTTTTTGCGTCATTGCCGTGCAACCTTAAGCAGAACGCGACATTCTACATGCTTTAAAAAGAAAAAGATAAAGATTAGTTTTGTGTTTTGGTGGAATGAGTTATCTGCAAACTAGCAAGGTCCCAGGCCCCAACGGGGCGTGTGTTTGTGAACTAGTCTTCTTACGCTGTGCTGGGCTTTCTAGAGCGGCGTGTCAGTCTTGTACCTGGTCTGAGGTGCGAATAACGATTCGTAGCCTTGTTCGCATGATAGACCCTCATTACAAATCGGACCGCCAGGCGTTCAGTTTTTCCACTGAACTATTCAAATTTTACACTGTGCATCGACATGCTTATACATCATATAAAGGGCAGTTTGACACTCTCGACATCCATTCCACGATGTTCTGTGCGTCTTGACAACCCTCTTCGTCCAATTTCCCAATATATTCAAAATGGTGTTTTAAATCATGTGCGTGGAAGTTCCACTAGTAAAACAAATAGAATTGGCGAATTTTCTTAAAAACCATTTTGAATAGTGTTACTTACAGCCAGCGCCAACACAGATTAAAGGGGCACTAAAGTGAATTCTTAGTTTGCAGTTGACGATGGATATTTTTTGTGAGCATCTTGCCAGAAGCACTGATTTCAATCATGCGTCTAGGACGGACTTCTATTCTCAAGTTCGTCGTCACAGCGGGAGAACATATCAAATGGGTTCAGCAATATAACATCAACCGTGATGCTGAACACAAGTAAGCTACTTTTCTAATATTGATTGAAAGGTCAAGGAGTTAACAGACATTTCGAAAAATTACCCAATCATCAAGAAGCATGTTGTGTTTGTAGGTACACGCGCTCTGCATGCTGCCGTCTGGAGCGGTAATTTTGAAACCAAAAGTTTTAAGCAAATGGCACGTTGCCCGCGCGTCCATCAGTGTGTGCACGTCAGAACGCACTGGTGCACGTCGCGTCAAATTACACTGTAGCATGCTCCTTGGGCTTGGATAATTTCGAAAAACATCTATACTTCGTTTCACGTTATCTGCGAGCGAAGCCAAAGGTACAAGTACAAGCAGGCTGCCTTGAATAATGCTTGCAATCCACAGGCACACGTGCGAAACAGGAACACTCAGAGCGCTGGGCTCGCACTTCTAGCTTTGACTTCGCTCGCGCATAAGGCGATACGAAATATATTTGCAACTTGTGGACGGCCTTGAGACACACGACTGAGGTGTTTGAAGCATGGTAGGCTTAGGGTTCCTAGGTAGGCTTTGCTTGCTTATTTTTTTCCGGCCTAAAAAGAACGCACGCGAAATATAAAAGTACCACGAGACAACGCG
>JAZHYW010024714.1:0-15718 GCA_037355805.1 Ixodes ricinus | reverse complement strand
CGAATTACCGGTCAAGGTATGCAGCGACAATGGCCCACCATTGAGCAGCAAAGTGTTCAGAGATTTTCTGGCAAGCCTGCTGATGCAACAGGTAACGTTTACTCCGTACCATCCACGCTTGGACGGAAGGGTTGCTTGCGCGGTCCAGGAAGCAAATAAATGTCATTCAAGTGCTCTTGAAGCAAGGCTAGCTTATTTCTAGCACAACTGGAATGGCGCAACACACCTAGGGATCTACATCTAAAGTCGCCAGTACAATGCCTATTAGGTAGACAAACAATAACCATGTTGCCATTTCCTTCAAGAAATATGAAGCCTTATATTAAACCAATATATGTTATAACAAACGACCCAAGGAGATACGCAACAAACAAAATGCAGCGTATGATCGGAACTCGCGTCGACTTCTAGACCTTAATACAGGGTCCACTGTAAGAGTGTATGACAGTTTGCAGAGAAGTTGGACTCCCGCAGTTATAGCTAACCCAGCGGATGATCCGAGATCGTACGTCGTCACCACCGAAGACGGCCAGAGCACAAGGCGGACAAGGGAGCACCTACGGCTTTCGACCGCTAACACCAGTGCCGATACCACTCCCCACCGTCCGGGCGTAGAGTTCGGTGTTTTAAGCCACGAGACAACTCTCGGCGATTGAGCCCCTCAAAGAGCGTCGCCACATGTGGATGAAGACTCTTCTGCAGAGACTACCAGCATCTAACTTTCCGCTCAAGACCTGCGCAAACGTGCTTTTAGCCCGGAGGAACCTCAAGCTGTACCCAACACCGGAACACTAGAGGCCTGGGCCTCTAAACTCGTTAAACACAAAGTTGGGGCCGAAGTTGATGGTACGCACCGATTGGCCTATCACGACGACAACTTTGTGCTTTTTCCGCAGATGTCCAATCGACGCACTTTGCGAACTCTTGGCTCCAATTTTGTTGTTTGACGAGTTTAGGGCCCCAGGAAGAGGATGTCACGAGCCCGGCTTAGATGTACCTTATTATCTACCACCACGCCTCCTGGCTCGCATCGTTCGACGTAGCATCAGCAGCCGCAGAGAGCGTATGAATACGCACCTTACCTGAATAAACGTTGTTGTTCGTTCCATGGCTCGCAGCAGTCGACACCTAATATTCAGCAGCTCGCCTATGCCCTCAATCTGCTTTCAATGTGGAGGCTTTTTAAGATGAAACGTTCTTTGGCTAGTTGCTCCGGATTTCGTGAAGCCGGATTAAGTGAAGTCAGATTAAGATTCCCGGCTAGATTTAGCGGGAAAATTGACGCCATGTGACCTCAACGACAATTCAATTTCCCCGCTCAATTTAGCAGAGAAAATTGATGTCTTGTGGTCTTCACACCAATTTAGTTTCCCCGCTAAATTTAGGGGAAAAATGACGTCACATTGCTTCGTGTCACGCAACCCATTCATAAATTCAGTCTCCTCGCTAGATTTAGCGAGAAAAATGACGTCACGTGACCTACACAGATATTCAGTTTCCCCGCTAAATTTAGCGGGGATATTGACGTCATATGACCTGTTGTCACGAGACCTATACACCAATTTAGCTTTCCCGCCAAATTTAGCAGGAAATTTGGATTATATGACCCCGATTACATATCGGTGCAGCCACAAGGTTCAGCTATTGCTAAACGCTTGTGACGCTGGGACGTTTCAAGTGTCCTGCAAAGTTGTCTATCAAATTGCCATATTTAGGTTTCGGCTTCCTGTCGAAGTCATCTTTGGCCATCGGTGCTGCCCACTGGTGACCGAGGCGTGAAACGCACGTGCGCCATATTTTTTTCCATCCGACGCGGGAAGCAAGGCGGTAGTTTTATACCTTGGCCACGTGAAGGCCGGACTGGTGGCGCAAAAAAGCGTTTCGATGGGAAACCTAAACCTAAAAGCCTGTCCGAAATGCGAGGTTTTTTTAGGAAGAGGGCGTCGTAAAATGCTGTCCCTGACATGTATTTTAAATTAAGTTAATTTAGTGGCTTTCGATGGTGCTCAGAAAGTTTATTTTTGGAACCATACTTTTTGTTTTCACAAAAAAAGTTTAATTAGTAAATGTTATTTATTTAGTCAATCTGTATCATTTTTACAACCGCCGCCTTTCACCGCGGCTGGGAGTTTGTTCGAAGAAATAGTTTGTTTTAATGAGATAGCATTATAAAGCTACACACCACAAAGTTCTGTTTATGTATATCGCCTCTAAATGTAGTCAATTTTACGCTAAATTTAGCGGAAAATTGACTACATGTGTTTTATGCACCAAATTATGTTCCTCGCTATACTTTAGCGACAAACTGAACTGCACGTGACCTATGCACGAATTCAGGTTCCTCGCTAGTGTAAAATTGACTGCACGTGACCTGTGCGCCAATACAGGTTCTCTGCTAGATTTAGAGCAAATTTCAACTTTACGTGATTTATGCGCCAATTCAGGTTCCCCGCTAAATTTAGCGGGCACCGAACACTTATCCGTGTGTGCAACATTAAATGCTATCGCATTAATTTGTTTGAAGAAGTTTCTAGAAACCCTGTGTAGAAACCCACAAGTTTGTAAACACCCTGTGGTTTCTACAAACTTGCCTCCACCATCAATATTTTCTCAACCATCCAATTTTCAGGGTTCTTTCTTGGTAAATATTTGCTGAAACCCCTGGTATATTGTTTGAATTTCACCTTTAGACGCAGGAGCTGCGATGTCGCAATGTTCTGATTGTGGCACAAACGTAACGGAACTATTTCTTCATTAGTTCTCATCCATTGAAAGTAGACAGAGCAACACATCTCCAAATGGGGTTGTCCGTTTGCAGCGGACTAAAGCAAAGGCAGTTTCTATTTCGACGTCCACTTTCATAATCATTTGTTTTTATTATTTTGACGTACCTGGCGCCATGTTCTAAAGACGTACATTATTTCTAAAATCATTTTGATACCAACAGTCAAAATATTTTTGCATATTATTGTGGCGTCTCAAGCTTGGAACTTCGAAGCCCGGACTCGAAGGTGATGGAAAAGGGAGGTCATAAAAATATAATCTTGCTTAAAGTCTGCGTCTCGGTTGCACACACATTTTCCGAAGACTGCAATCTTGATTAACTTTGAAGTGATGGGGAACGCAAAAATCTTCTTAAATTACAACCGACCAGTCATGGAATGTTTTACATCATTCCATGTGCAGAGTGCCCCGCAACTTACATCGGCGAGACGAAGAACTTTCGCAGGGCGAATTCGCCAACTCCAGAACAACGTGCGGAAGCTTGACAGTCAGTGCAGCGCCATCGCCAAACATTGCGATTAGACCATCGCATTGACATCGCGAACGCGCACGTGGTTGGAACAGAGCCAAATATCCGGGAAAGATTTTTCTTGGAATCGTGGCATATCCAGCATACGCCAGGAAACCTAAAGAGGTCCCTGGGCGCATTGCCTTCTGTGTACGCACATGGCCTGCGTGAACTGACGAGAAAGCTGAAGAGATGAGCGTCTTCATAACCAAGAAAATATAGACGTATATATAAATATTTTTTTAACAATTTTTATTTTATTTCTTAAAGACGAAGAAATTAGGAGCTGCTGCTGTTCCCGCGTGCTTTGAGTCACCCTTGAAGAATAAACCGAGTTGGTTTCGAAACGTCCGGTGTTCTTTCGAAATTAGATTGGAGCTACGTTTTTTCGGACTTTAATCCTCACCCAACTAGGCGGATTTCTGTCCAATATGTTTACTTTAAAATATTTTAAGTGACACGCGTACCGAAATGACTTGCGAAAGCTCAGTACATTACCGCAGGGCTTGTCACGTTCGATAGCATCAAGTATCGAACTAATCGAACACTCACATGCTGAAAAAAATATTTCCAGGGGAAAGTAGGGCCGAAACCTCTTACGCAGGCATCACAGCGACACGTGACCCCGTTAAAATCGCAAAAAACTAAACAGAACGAAACCGCAAAACGGGTACCACAGCGACGGCTCCATTCACGGGGTATGTCGAAAGAATAAAGCAACTATTTTGATGTCGTGCAAAAGTGACGTCACAGACGTCAAAATATGTTTTCATAGTGTTTTGACGATGGACGTCAAAATAGTCACGGCCTAAAGTAAATCGAACAATTTATTCTTAACAACATTGCATCATCATTCTACCATATTTGACAGCTACCTCGACATAATAAGTTGGTTATAGGAAATAGAAGAACATAATAATGCCGGGAGCCACAGTTGTACACAAAATTGCCGGAGTAAAACCATAGTGATACTAAAAACTCGTATATATTTCCTTAGATTATGCCTTTTTGGAATTTATATACTAGAAGTGTATATGAAAATTTTACTTTAAAAAACTATAAAATATATATTTATATATTTTTTTTAAATAGAACATAAATGTTAGTATTTATTCAAATACGCTTTAAAGGGTGACTTGTTAACGTAATGTTTTGGTCGCTGAAATACAAATACAAGACTTGAAAAAGAGAAACCTAAACTACAGTTTAATTGGAAAGCTATCCAGTTGCGCATTTGGGTGATTCCGCTTTCAGAAGCAACGAGCTTGCTAACGACGGGTATCCACCCGTCGTTAGCGAGCTCGTTGCTTCTGAAAGCGGAATCACCCAAATGCGCAGCTGGATAGCTTTCCGTACAATTAGGCAATTTGAAAAACAAATTTATCATCGTAAAAGGATTTTGTTCCCATTTAAAATAACTTTTTTTCCCTTAGATGTGCTTCAGAAACAAGTGCATTGATAACTGCGATCCTTTCAAAACACGAGGGTCGTCCACAACGCCTGCAACCAAGGAAAGCTGAAGCAAGGACCGATAAAATAACGGTCGCAATAGCAAGCGAAAATCGTTTTGATAAAGAAGTTTCTGAATAACATCTAAAATAGCACGCAGCTTTGTCAAAATATCACACGTGTAAAATTTAAATAAAATAAACGCCTAGTGTCTCGTTTATCTAAAGATATAGATTATATTTGTTATATGTTGCTTTGTGCTCTATTTCTATTTAAATACACAGTTTCTTTCAAGATGCATGGCATACAAACAAAAAACTGAAAATAAGTTTAGCGTTGACGTCATCAAATATTCGAGTAAGGCGGAGAGCAGTTCTTCGCCACTCCAAGAGAGCCGATGCCGCGTTCACGTTTTCTGTGTCAAGCAGTGCACTATACTTTCAATCTTGCCTGGTCTCGGGCACTACGGACCCTGACACAGTGGCTGAATGAACATCGACTTGAAAAGCGATGTTTGCAGCTGTTGACGACAAATTCACGACAAAACAATTTTGTCGTGAATCATACACTCTAGAAAGAGGGTGTATATGTTACACCCCTTGTCACATATACGACACCCCAAAACTTCAGTTGGATGTACAGCACACTGACGTTGTACCCACGCTGCCAAATTTCACGAGCGGCTTGATAGCCGAGTTATACAACTCATTAAGATAGTTAATGTAAGTGTGACTGACTGCAAAAAAAGTTATCGGGGCTTTCTAGGCTCAACTGCAAAACATGTGTGTTTTTTTTTCCTGTAGACTTTGATACGTACTTTAGCTGTTTGATGAGTTATATCGCACCGTCATCAACCGTCCCGCAAACGTTGGAGCAGCCAGTTCGACGTCAGCGCGCTGTACGTCGAAGTGTAGTTTTGGGGTGTATTATATGGGACAAGGGATGTAGTCTACACCCCTTTTTAGAGTGTAGGCGTAGACTACGGGGGCGGGGGCATCGGGGCTCGTGCCTCCCCTGGTGAGATCAAGGGGGGGAGCCCCCCGGGCCATGATTTTTGCCGAAACGCTGTTTACGTGCCATGTAACGAGCTTCTAGTAGTGGCATGTAAACAAAATAACGCCCACGTTGCCTTTATTGACAAAATACATGGGAAATGGAATCCCAGCGTGCTTTCGTTAGCTTCAATCTCCCGTTCTGGCGAGAAGGTAACGCGGCATCGATCACTTTTACGTCCGCTTGCTCTGCTTCCACAGCAGCCTGCCATTTTGCGATGTCCCACCAGAAAAAAAAGATAATTAAAACAACCGGAAGTTCATATAGAGGGCACCTACTCCGTCCGGGGTTCTTCCAAAGTCCGCACATGCGCCGTGGTACAGGCGATGATTACACGGCTACGCTTGCACGGTGATTGACATTGACATTGACACACAGCGACGGACACATGGCTATATACATACGCTGTAAAATACACTCTAAAAAAGGAAGGAGAAATGGAGGATAAAGCGAAGTTCCTCCCTGTCGCCAACGGAAGGGAGGAAATTGCACCCGTTCCTTCATTTCACCGATTTAGATGCAGCGCAACCTGGTGGCTCTTGAAAAGGGACGAAAATTCCTCCCCCATGTTCACGGTGGATGCGGCGGTCGAACCGCCGCTGCCGCCGAGAACATGTTCAATGACGGTGACGGCAACTTGAGGGCTTGGTTACCGTCACCTATAGCAATCCCACTACTGCCCATGCGCGGTGCAAGGAGAGAAAAAGCGGAGCTGCGGGGGCTAGCGGAGGTACACTAGTTAAAAAAAAAAAGTAGGCGCGCAGGGCGGCGTGTGTCTCGAGAGAATCCCGCCGTATATGCCCGCTTTGAGATTGCGCTGGTTTATGGTGGATGAAGCCTTGCAGCTGGGGTAAGTACAGGTGACGACTTATCACTGGCATGGAAAGTACAACCACTTTCGTTGCGTTACTTGCTACATGACAAGTAGACATAGTAAACCTGGAGCGAGGGAACAAAAAAAGGACGGACAGACACGAAACTCTGTCTATCTATCCTTAACCAGCTCGCCTGCCTATTTGCGTTAACTTTAATAACAAGCAGGGCACACAAAAAATAAATCGTCATAATCTTAGATGTCTTTTTTTTGCGTGATTGTTGCTTTATTTAGATCGACACGTCTCTAGCGTTCCTAGCCCCGCCACCTCCGCAAGAAACATATACTTTTGAAATAAAGCGTACGTACCATACAGCGATAGGTAATCAGTGCGACGTTTCTTTCAGTTCTGTGTAAAACAGAACAGGATATCCAGTCGATAGGAACGAGCACTGCGTTGCGGCGAGCGACTGCGTCCGACACACGCTGTAGGCCGTCAACATCGGGACCACGACCGGCTTGCGGGAACACGCGTTTTTTTTTCAAAAACCATAGCCCGGCACAAGAAATGACACTGAAATGACGCTTCGGCGAAGGAACGAGGCAACGAATCCGGCAAACAAGGTCAACTATTCATTCGGGAAGAGTCCACTTGGAAGAAAGGGTAATACAGACATTCCATTCTGCTTGCGGGGCGAAGTGGAGGAGGAAGGCCGGATCCGCGGTCTTGAAGGAACGGATGATTCACCACAGCGGACGGTTCACCACCACTTTTTTAGTTTGTGCAGCATCTCCTGAAACTGTGTGCTACATATTGTCACGAATGACAAGTGATGAGGCGATAATAACAAAAGAAACTAAACGTTTAATGGGGCGAACTTGTTTCCAAAAATAAAGAAGGGACAGAAGAAAGCAGAGCGTCGCGGGCGTCGAAGTCGGCGTGACAGCAGAGTCGAACGCTGGGGCGAAACTGACCGCGGCTCGCCACGCGGATTTCCCTATGTACACGCGTGGGGTTCTGGAAAAATCGAGCGTAGAAGGTTGTTCGAGTAGAACATTCTGACCTCGAACAAGCAACACGGTTCTGGAGTTTACCAGAACATTGTCAGAGTCCACAAAAAATGCGTCCCCGCGGCATGGGATCGAACCCTGGCTTTGCGCGTGGAAGGCACGTGCGATAACCGTTAGGCCACGAGCGCGCTGCCTGCTTGGTCAGCTGCGCTCGCGGCATTACTCCCCCTTTAAAAAGTGAATCGCCCCGATGCAACACAACACAAAACAAAGCAAATAAAAAAAGGACGGTAAACTAAAGAGTCATTTAGAAAACATAAGGTCGTCAGTCCTATCGAGCGTAGTACGGCTTCAGGCGCACGACGGGGACAACTTCAGCCCGTGGTGAGCGGCGTGACGACGTTCTTGTTCGGTCGGGCATCGCCTCGTAGTTCAGATCTCCAAGTCGACGAAGTACCTTGTAGCGTCCGAAGTACCGTTTTAGGAGTTTCTCGCTGAGACCACGGCGGCGAATCGGTGTCCAGGCCCATACCCTGTCTCCGGGCTGGAAGTGGACGTCCCGACCACGAAGGTTGTACCGGGTAGCGTCGACACGTTGCAGTTCTTGATTTCGGAGTCGGGCGAGCTGGCGAACTTCTTCGGCTCGTTGAGCAACCACCTGGGCGTCGGGGCTCCCATCGTCGGCTGGTTCATGGGGTAGCATCGCGTCGAGCATGGTTGTTACTTTCCTGTCATGCAACAGCTGAAACGGGGTTAATCCTGTGGTCTCTTGCACCGCTGTGTTGTAGGCAAATGTAAAGTAAGGCAACACCTCGTCCCATGTTTGTGCTCCACGTCAACGTACATGGAGATCATGTCGGCGATGGTTTTGTTGAGTCTTTCTGTCAGCCCGTTGGTCTGCGGGTGGTACGCCGTGGTACGCCGATGACTGGTGTGGCTGAGACGAAGGATTTCTTGCGTCCGCTGGGCCATGAACGATGATCCGCGGTCTGAGATCAGAACTTCGCGAGCGCCGTGCCGGAGGACGATGGACTAGATAAAAACTTGGCGACATTCCACAGCAGTTCCTGAAGGAAGGGCTTTCCCTTCGGCGTACCGCGTAGGATAATCTGTGCCGACGATTACCCATCTGTTTCCTTGCGTCGATGGTGGGAAAGGACCAAGTAGATCTATTCCGATCTGCTGGAACGGCGCGGTCGGGATGAGCAATCGGCTGCAGGAGACCTGACGGCTTCGTCGGCGGTTTCTTGCGTTGCTGGCACTCGTGGTACGATCGTGTGTAGAGGTGGACGGCCTTTGGCAGCTTGGGCCAGTAATACCTTTCACGAATTCGGGCCAGAGTACGGCTTTAACCAAGGTGTCCGGACGTCGGGTCGTCGTGGCCGGCTTGAAAGATCTGAGCTCTAAGGTCGGTAGGTATTACCAGCAGCCCAGCTGCTGTCTCTGAAGTTCTCCATGTAAAGTACACCTTGTCGGAGGACGAAGGTCGGCAGGGCTTTCTAGAAGACATGGGGGATAATACCCCTCGTCCTTCGAGGTGCTCGATTAGCACACGCAACTCCAGGATCGCCTCTTTGACGTTGTGCCATGTCGTCGGTGTTCACTGCGTCAAGGAAGTACTCGTCGTCATCGTCGCCGTTGCTACCGGGAGGTGTCTCGACAGGAGCCCCCGCTCCAAAACCCGCAGACCCATGGGGTTATGAAACCGTGTGGGGCCCACAGAAACTCTGTGGGTGTTCGGGTCCCTGTGGGTCCCCACACAGTTTGTTTGGGTGTGTGGGTCCCCACAGAGTTTGTGTGGGTGTATAGGTCCCCATGGGTCCCCGCACAGTCTGTGTGGGTCTACGGGAGCTGTGTGGGTCCTGCAGAGATCCTATAGGAGCTGTGTAGGACCAAAGTCCTGTGGGAGCCGTGTGGGTAACCCATAGGGTTTCATAACCCCATGCTCTGTGGGCAATCTGTGTGGGAACCTGTGGGGGAATGCATGCTTGACACCGTATTTCACTGCAGACCATTGCCAACAACCGGCTGGTTCTGTTCTATCTTTATTTACTGCTTGGCTCTTCATTTCTCTTGCATTCGCCGGTCGTTTATTTTTTCTCCCAGTATGTGGTTCTCTTTTGCTGTCGTCGACATTACAGCAATGACATCCACATTATGTTTTTGGCCACGGAGCTTCATCACTAGGCATTCTGAAAAATATGCAATGACGAAATATTTAAAGGAGCACAGCTTGTAGAGGTAAGGCTTAAACAAATGTTCATTTAGATCACATGCCACATTACTTTCAGGAATAGTTTCATTTGGAATAGCCTTTAATAATGACGCACTTGAAAATTTCAATTGCGACATGCCCCATAAAATCAATATTAAAAAGTTCATTCACAAATCTTGGTTAATTAGTCAGCATATTGTGATGGTTATCCGCTTATCTATATCCGCCGAGCCCCACAAAGACACAGTGAAAAAGGCATCCACGTAACTCTTGCCCCCTTTTTTTAAAAATTATGTTCGAATTAAAATTGCACATTCTGTATAATGTCAAACCCGATTATATCAAACTATTCCTTGTATCAAAATCTTTGTGAAGAGACAAGTAGCTGCAATAAAAATGCATAGCAAAAAATGCGGTTACATTGAACGAAAATTGCAGCGTCTCCCGATAGATTGAACTGTCCAAGAGCGCCATTTAGCTCTGCAAGCTGGCTTTCCCCCAAACCATTAGGGCAAAGCCAGCTTGCAGAGGAAGCTGGCTTACACTTATGCCTGACTCAGTGATGTGATTGGCCTAGGCCGTTTTGGAGCACCTTTCGGAGCAGCCAAAACAATGTTTTGGAGCAGCAAAGGTGGCCTTTGGAGCAGCCAGAACAGTGTTTTGGAGCAGCAAAAGTGGCTTTTGGAGCAGCTAAAACAGTGTTTCAGAGCAGCAAAAGTAGCTTTTGGAGCAAATATTCTTAGAAAAATTAAAATATTTGTTTCAAGTGCTGGACGAACGAAGGACACTTTGCTTGCCGCAATAAACAAATTATAGCCGTTAGACCACCTGGGAGTCTTTCAACATGTAACTTAAATGCCAATCACATGACACATTTTGCAATGCTTCAGTTAAATAATGCATATATATGTACCCGCTACAGGTAAATAAGAACCAAACTGCACATATTAAAATTTATTTGAAATGGACCAGCTTAGTAGTATATAGCACAGCATTAGGTTGACTAGTTCTATAACAAATGGAAGCTGTCTCCAACTGATGAAACACGTAACTACTGCAGTGCAGTGCCAAATTGTCACTCGAGCTGAGATGGCTGTTCGATCTAAACCATGCCACTCCGCTCCGTCGCCAACTGGTTCCCAAAATTGCATGCAAAATGTAACTGTCCAGCATACGAAAAAAAAAAAACAGTCCAGCGGCACGTGCTTGCCAAGCTGGCAGGCGAAATACAAGCTAAACACACAGAAGAAAAAAAAATACCTGAGCACATCGATGCCAGACATCGCGAGCAGGGGTCAAAAAGTTCTCGGAGCGCTTTGTGCAACGACTGAACTCGAGACAAACAAGCGTGGTGTGCGGGTTCAGCGTGCAGACATTGCCTTCTTTGCTTTAGCTCACTTCTCTTCACCAACTTTATTTCGTGGCAGATTTTTTACGTACCGGGGTCCCTCTCGAAATAGCCTACCGAGAGAAACCTAGGTAATCAATTCTTCGACACAGCAGTCTTTGAGCTAGAGGTATTCTTGTAGTAGCGTATTAAACAAGAACAGGAATGTTGATGAACATGCGGCGGTCCTTACGTTTCAGTTAAGGAAGCGCCGCGCAAAAACGATGTTTCGTTTCACAGCATGACGGCATGGCTGGTACCCAGCACGCTAGCGTCGGAGCGTCCGCACACGCCCGCGTCTATTGCTGAAAATATCAATTTTTTTTTAAAGACACGAGACAAACGAGAGCGCGAAACGAGAGACGGCGGGAAAAACCATGCAAGACTGGATGAACGATTGATGCAGGATACTTTGTGTCATGCGGCCGCTTGCGCCACCTAGCTTACGCATGCTCAATTACGGTACTCAGTTAGGTCTCGGTTTTGAAAGGCGACCGAATTTGGTCCTTTGGCGCAGGCTTGGCGCAGATTACCCATATTTTGACAAAATGTAGCAGGATGTAGCAGGGTTAGCCCCTTGGCGCAGTTTGGCGCAATTGGCGCAGCAATCACATCACTGCTGACTGTGCAGGCCGCTAGCAAACGCCAAGCGGGCCGCGTGTTTGAAACCCGACATATGGTGCCCCTCTCCTATCTAATGTTTGAGCAAGCCAAGATCCAACCATTAAAAAAATAAGTAGAATGCTGATGCTGAATTCAGTTTAGAGAAAGTGATTAAGAGTGCTCCAAACGCCCTACTCGGTCATTGAGGGTACTAATATACATCACATAATATAACCATGCTTTTGTTTGCCACTGCATGACAAAGTACTTAGAGCTACTGTAATTTTACATAATACCTACTGGAAGTTCACGTTGTTCCATGGGCACATCGAAGTGACCAGATAAATGGGCATACTGCGCTGATTTATTACAAGGGCATGCCTGAAAGCGGTGGCTTCAGCATTTCAAAGATCAGGACATAAACCCCCTTCAGTCAAAAAGAAGAAGAAAGAAGAGAATTGTTGCAAATTGCAACAATTCTCTTCTTGAAAAGAAAATTTTCACAGAGCCTTTTTTTTTGGTGAAGACATCAGATACTCTTCAGGGCCACTGTGGCATGTATTGCAACTGCAAATGATTGGAATAAAAAGGAAATGCCCTACGCATTGCTTACTTCATATAACCAAAATAAAAGCCAGTGAAAAAAAAAATCTGGTGTTTGCACGTGAAGTATAAAAAATATAGCTTTTGTGTTTTACTTAGGTTACCTAATATTCCCATAATTTTACTGAAAGCTTCCACCATTATGTTACACCTGTGTGCTCAATCCCGTCAGTTTTATGCGGCCCATCCAAAGACCACCGAAACATTGTGAACTCCAGTATGATACCAACTAGCTGCCAAGATAATGCCCTGATTGAGAAGATTTTTCAAATAACTGCTTAGAGTTACGTTTACGTGGGATAATTTGCACTCGCCTCTTAGGAATGCCACTTTCTTGGGTGTCAGAGGCAGCCTGCTGTCCTTGTTTAGACTGTCATTCGACGCCACTTCGGTCACAGTCCTATGCAGAAGGACACTGGACCCCCACAGAGCAATGGCCAGGTTCTTCACAGCAATCATCATCATCATTTATTTTCCTTGAGGGCCCCAGGGGGCATTATACAAGGAGCGAACACAATAAAAGCATCAACACAAAAAGTTAATAAAAAACACACTGTAACCTATAATTGTATTTCAGAAAGAAGGAGGTTAACGGCTGCAGCAAACGTGTTAGTGCCAGTCATGTTTACAATGAGGTCAGGTAATGAGTTCTAATCGTCAATAGCAGATGGTAGAGTCGACATTTTGTAAGAGACAGATGACGAAGTAATTGAGCGCAGTTTACATGAGCGGTCAAAACGAGGAAAAGTACGCTAGGGAGGTGACAGTAGAGAATCTTTTAGATGGTTGTTGTGGTAAAATATTTTGTGACAGAGTGAGTCGTGACACCCTTCACGGAAAGAAAGTATAGTCAATGGTTAGCTGATTTGCGTAATCCTGATATGCTAGTGTATGGGGCGTAGTCAGAGTAAATAAAACGAAGACCTCTGTTTTGAACGGATTCAAGGTTGCTAGTTAGATATGATTGCCATGGTGACCATATGGATGAAACAAATTCTAGTTTAGATCTGACCAAGGTTGTATAAGCTAGTAGTTTTACTGAAGGTGTGGCTAATCTAAGGTTACGGCGAAGAAATCCGAGATTACGGTTAGCATCGGCAGTGCCAGCATTTATGTGAGTAGTCCATGACAGATCAGAGGTCAGGTGAACACCGAGGTATTTATATGAGGAACAGGTAGCTACTGGGATAGTGGAAAGGTGATAAGAAAAAATATGAAACATGTGAACTGCGGGTGAATGACAGAGATTTACGTTATTAAAGTTTAAAGTCATTTGCCATTTGTGGCACCACTGAGTTATAAGTGCGAGGTCATTCTGCAAAATTTGATTTTCGTGGTTTGAATTAGCAGGTCTATAAATTACTACAGTCGTCGGCGAACAGACGTATCAAAGAGGAGATGTTGAGGTACAGATCAATAATGTATATTAAAAATAGAAGGGGGCCAAGAACGGTTCCCTAGGGGACGCCGGTGGCCTTGTGTCCTGGTTCTACTTTGCTGTCACCCCAGGCTTTCCTCGTCACCTTGACATCAATCGTCGTAGAAATGCATCTATAAAAATTAAAAGAGGAGCGAAACCGATGTATTTGGTGGTGAGATCCTCTTTTCATGAAATGCTGCTTCGTGCATATTGAATAAAGTAAGCTTTCGTTAGTTTAACCCCTTTTCTTAATCGAATCATATCCAAACGTCCTCGGAAGCGCCTATACAACAGTACTACGCTGCTCGAGCTATCAAGCTCTTTTGTTACGTCCCCTGATTCTGCTGCTGTCGAACTGCAAGGGTTACTGGGTGACAAGCCCTCTTGTAGCGTCGGCTGCTGGCGAAGATTATTTGGCCGGCTCAGAAAAACCTGACAGTGCGCTCACTCGCTGACCGTACGCCTTGTGATCTCGCTCATCCCTTTCCAGCCCTCTTTGCCTCCTAGCCCAGCTCCTTAGATGGTGTTCCAAGATCCCCCTCCTCCCCACCCCGCCCCCTGAACTTTTCGATCGGCGTAATGGATAGAGAACATGAGAAGATGCGAACACTGATTTCGGTTGCCGGTGCAATGCGCGCCACTTTTTTACCTCTGTGCGGGGCTATTATGCAACCTCGAGCGTGGCTGGGGCTATAAAACCAACGCCTTAAAAGAAAAGAAGCCACTTTATGCTCCAAGATTGCTGGAGTTTCATTCCCATGTACCTGGTGAACATAGGAAGAATAGACCATTTTCAAAACCTAAGCAAGCAACATTGACGGTCGCCATTTCTTGGACACGAAAGCTGTGATTGGATCGAAGTCCACGTGGAATGCTGACGTTGCACTCACGTCTATCCAAGCCAATCACTGACGTGGCGCTTGTTTCCACCGCGCACTCGGGATCCGCATTTAAGAAATGGCGGCCTTGGACATGCGCACACTTCTGAAAAGGGTTTATTGTATGGGCCAAAGGTAATTAATGGGGAATATGATGCTCCAAGTCTTTCTGCCCTATGCACTCAAAATGTTGAGCTGAATGGTAAAGATGCAGGTCTAAACTTTCTACAAAGAGATGCCGCCTTAGATATGTTTTTCAAGACATTATAAACTTGGTCCTTACACCACTGCTGGTGAAGTGATGCAACACCAAAAAACAATAATTTGTGGCGATAGTGCTGAAAGAGAGATCTCATTTGAGCAACATTTATCGAGATCTACATGGTCAATGACAAATTGTCGAGGCCTTTTCATCATGAAGACATTGTGCAAGCATAGAAATGCTTTCTATCCAGAGGTATCTCCTATAAAGCAAAAAATTACCAAATCAACTTACCATATCACGTACCAGGAAGTTTAGGAGCTGATATGGATCCACCTCAGCGGGTGCTTTAGCAGATGCCTCAGCGGATGCAGGGCCGACTGTACCAGCTGCTCCATTTAAGGTTGCAGGTATTGCAGCTGCACCACCCAAGGCTGCACCTGCGTGGCACACGCTCTGCATCACAGGAGCTGGTGCTGCTGCCACTTGTTCTGTGAAAAATATAAAAAATATATGACATGCGTCACAACAGTGTGCAGCACTGCCACAAGATGTGCGTGGTGCTACACTAAAAGCTGAGAGTGGGGTGACAAGTATATACCATTTCAATCAACCACCCACCAGCTTGGAGCAATGTGGCTGCACTCCTGCCCCTGTGCATAGAGGGAGAGCACTGCCACATAAGACAAGGCTGATTGCAGTTTGGTCCAGCCCATACACAGCTTCTATGACTCCGTCAGCCAAAACTTAATATGTATAGTAAGGGTCGTGGCCATGACATTTATGATGCT
>JAZHYW010024713.1:0-15085 GCA_037355805.1 Ixodes ricinus | reverse complement strand
GCTTCGTCTTCGACGACGACGTCGACGTCGTCGAAGACGTCTTGAACGTCAAAGAAGTCGTGGACGTTGCCCAAGATGTCTTGAACGTCGACGGATTCGACGTCGACGATGTTGTCAACGTTCAAGTCGTCGACGACGTTGTCGTCGTGAACTTTATCGACGTCGAGGACGTCCGCGACGTCCTCGGCGTTGACAACGTTTTCGACGTTCAAGGCGTCTACGACGTCGAAGACGTCTTAGATGCTCAAGTCGTTCACGACGTCCTCGGCGTTCACGACGTCTTCGATGTCGTCGGCTTGAACGTCGGAGTCGTCAAATTTGACAACATCGTGGACACCTTGAACGTCGAAGACGTCGTCGACGTCCTGAACGTAAAGGTCGTATTCACATTGAAGACGTCAACGACGTCTTGGACATCGACAATGTCTTCAACGTTCACGTCGTTGTCGTCGTCGTTGTTGTCGTGGACGTAATTGTCTTTGACGTTCAAGACGTCCACGACGTCCTCGACGTCCAAGACGTCCACGACGTTGACGTCGACGACGAGGCTACGACGGCGTTGAAGCCGTCATCGACGTCATGGGCGACGTAGAATCTGCCTATACATACGAAGCGAAAGCGAAACGGGACGTAAAGGCACTGAGTGCGGTGGCGCCCGCCGCGTGGATCATGGGAGAGTGTCAGCAGGGCCGGCTTGCTAGAACAAGCGTCTTAGATAAGACTGTCTCAAAGAAGCACTGCCAACGCAAGCGCACGAACGGGATGGCACATGGAGTCGAGTCTCAAGCGCTCGCGCACCCTAGGCTTGGTAGTCTTCCTTTCACGCAGTCATCTAAGGCTTTGCTTCTAGCAAGCCGGCTCAGAAGACGCCATTTATTTATTTATTTTACCCTCAGGGCCGAAGCATTCTAAAGAGGAGGAGCCTTACAAAAACAATATATAAAAATAAAAGCAAGCACATGTTGCATAGCAACCAGGGGCATTATAACTTAGCGCAGACGCCAGCTACAAAAACTAAAATGGGGCCAAAGCGTGCACTGACTGCGGAGGAGACGGAGGCTCGGAAGAATCGTCGGGCGGAGGAAGAACGTCTTCGATACGTGGCGAAGCATGGTTTAGAACGCGAATGCATGCTGGCTCGTAAACGCGAAGCGGGACAGCTTCGATACATGGCAGCGGTGAGACAGCAGCGGAACCGGACTGTGCCGTCTGCGGGTGCACACAAGTACCTTGAGAAACACTCCGTGCAGGACGAGTTTGGTTTGGTTTGCAGTTGTGCAATAGACTCTGATTTTGGTCGGGTGTGTCTCCGGTGTTGGAACGCCACAAGTTTACGTTGAGCGAGGCGTATCCCGGTGAAAACATGTCCAACTATGTCGTGTGTTCTACTTGCAAAAGCTCGCTAAACCAGAATAGCATTCCGGATCTGTCGCGAAGCAACGGCTTCTGGTATCCGGGCCGCCTTGCGCACCTACCCCAGTTGAACGAGATTAGTGAGCGTTTGGTCTCCCCCGGATCCCATTCATGTGGATCAAACTGATTCACGGCGGACAGTTCGACATTGTGGGGCAGATCGTCAACGTGCCCGTGGACGTGAACCAAATGGTGACCATGCAGTCTTCCGCGCAACGTTTCTAACGACGCGTCTATCGGCGTGAGCTTGAAGAAGATAAAAATTTAAAGTCTGTTTACAAGCAGGGCGTGGTGCGCAAGGCGGGACTGAAGCTCTGGTCCGACTTTTTGTGCCGCAGCTGTGCAGACGCACTCGCGAGGCCCGAATGCGTCTTACTGCGTCTTATATGTAGTATACAGTTCGTAAAGACAAACGAACAGTGTTGGTGTTTCCAATATATGTTTATAACACTTCACTAGTGTCGTGTTGCACCAAGCGCTGAACGACTTCAAAATTTGGCGTCAAAATCACCGTCCAAGCAGCGACAACCAGCGTACACATCATAGAAAGCTTCGCTTTAAGACCGATTTTCACATGGCGTGGGATCCGCATGATCTTTTTTTCAAATTGTCGTTTACTTTGTGGGAGCTTTTAGTCGCTTGTTACCTCGATATGAAGCACATCAGGATGGGGCCGTTTCTACCATGTAACGCGGGCTATCCGGCAATTCATTTTGCAAGTTATCTGCTCGCAAAAGAGTACAGCTACTACGCCTTCTGAGTTTCTGGAACTGATTGCCTTATCGACAAAAAGAAAAACCCTTCCTTCATGCCCTTACATATCACATCCAATCGGACCAATAGCTTTCACTGGTCATACCACGACGGCTCCACCTACAACTGCATTGTCTGCTCTGGTTTCCTTGCACGACTATTTGAGAAAACTCACGCCAGCATCCTGTGCGGCCTAGGCCTAGGCCAGTACTCTGAAAGTGGCTTAACACTCAAGTAGTCTTTCTGGCGTCGGGAGTGACCAGCGGTTAAGTGAACACTTTTCTCTGCCCCGACGAGTCCCTTTGCCTCTGCAAATTACCAGCGTTCCGCACAGCGGTGTCACCACTTGATGTCTTATTATCCAATCGAAAGAATCATCGCTGAAACGGTAAGTGCCAATTACGACATTTTTAAGTGTTTACGGGAAGTCAGTATGCCATTCACATGGAAACGAAATTCGTCTTTAATTTGAAACGTACCGTATTTGTTTATTGATCGTATGGGCCTAATCTAGCTGTATTCTTAGCTATAATATATCAAGGTAGATGTTCCCGTCTGCGTATGTGCCTTATTCATATCAAATCTGCAATAAATACGCTTAGGCTCCAACAATGAATATGGTATATTTCCGTTAAGCTGAACTCGCTTAAGCAGAATTGTCGGGTATGCCGAACAAAATTGAAACGTTTGGTTGGTTTCCCATAGACGCAATGTTCTAAAAAATTCGCTTAACAGGAATGGCTTCGAGCGTGCACTACGGTTAACCCGTACCCGAACTTTGCATCGCCGCTATTAGCCAGCGCGAAATGGAGAAGCAAAGAGCGACGGCAAGCGAAGGCCGCCAAAGGACGGAGAGAGGAAAAGCGCGCAAACAAACATTTTGCGTGAAGCAAAAAAAAAATGCTGGCGTTCTGTGGCGGAGGGTGGTGCGATGCGAGTAGGCTAAAAACGCCGGCTACGGTTCTTGAGGCAAGAGTCGCCAGTTACCGCCCGCTCGCGTGCCTGTCTCCCACACGACCAATCTCCCGCTCCCGTTGTATGTTTTCTGTCATGCTGCCGTCTCGATATCGACCAATGAGCAAATATGGGCAGGCAACTCGACTTGTGTTCCAAAAATTACTCTTTTTTAAGAACTTGAAGGTTCCGAGGAGTTTCTGAGAAATATTGGAAATACGTCGTGATTCTTGACGTCAAACCGATTTGCCCAGCGGAGACTATCAGATTATAGAATTTATCTGTTTCCCAGCAAGAGGCGTATGAAACATATCGGTAACATTTTTATGGCGAACTAGACAAGCTTTGTAAGTGTTTGTTTTTATTTTAAGCCTGTGTTATGCTTCATGCTGTGTTTCTCTTCTAAAGGCAATTTAGAATACCCGGCATATTTTGAAGACTTCATTTAAGTTGAACTTCTGATAGGCCGAACAAATTTGCATGGTCCATTCGTGTTCGTCTCAAATGGAGTTTACTGTAAAAAGTACAAAATGGTCGACTAGACTTTTTAAAATATTTTTTGTATCTTCCACTTGTCATAATAGCATTCAGCATACATTTATTAGTGTTACCGGTATGACGCCACAGGCGGTTAGCGCTTGCGTTCCGGTATGCGACCGTTACGCCGTTCGCTATTTTTATATTAAGCCTTTGTTAATTTTTATGCATCTGTATGCCCTGTAGATGGCTACATGATCAGCATAATTGTGATTCTATGCTTTCTGATATTTTGTTTTGCATTCTAACCGCTGAAAATCGCTTGTTTGTATGTGACTCAGCGAGGGAACAGATCAGGTTGTGAAATTGTCGTGTCCACGGACATCCACTTACACAGCAGTGCAGTGGGAGAATACAGCAATAATGCAAGCATGAAAAGACAAATTTACGCGCTCATAAAAGGGGTTTTCTGACCCAAAGCAGCACATTACATGTGCAGTATAGCCTCCGTCGCTGTTGCGCCATAAAACCCGCAAACTACATTCTAGCCTCAAGCTGAAAAGCTAACGCCAACCAGCTGTGAAGATGTTTTTATAGGTAAATTTGAAAACCGAAAACCTAATTGTGTTACAATTTGCGCGCTTACACACAATCAGTGTAAGCAACCGTTCGCGTGCTTACTGTGTTCAATGTATTATATAAATCATGTTCCTACTGTGTTTGCAGCGCAAGGGAATACTGGTTAAATGGAAAGGATATCCAAAGTGGGAATGCACGTTCGAGCCTCGGCGCCACCTGAATGCGGCCTGTCTTAAGGAACTGGAGCAGCCAAGGAAGCCATCCCCGGAGCGCCTTCAAGACGCCGCAAACAAGCTACTGTCTGAAGTGCAAAAAAGCTAGCAAACTGCCGTAAGAGCAATGGCCTCATAAGGGTAGAGTTTGACCTCGATATATATCGTTGGGTTTTTCAAAACCAAAAAAAGCTAGCCAATGACTGGATTTTATGCGAGAGAAAGGACTTTGACAGGCTCGACCTGCCAGAAGGGTGGGACAGCAGAGAGGATAAGTTTGGTGAAGCTGTGAGCATCGTTTTCCCAGTGAGGGTAAAAGGAACTCTGCGTTGCCAGAAATCTTCCAGAAAATTTGGGCTCGGCTTTCCTCTGGAGAGATTGCATGTGTACTTTGTGACACAGGGACAAAAAACAGAATAAAGATGGCAGGTCGTGACTGTGAACCTTCAGTTGAGTTAAAAGAAAATACACTCACATTAACTTTGAGCAATCAAAGCGTTCTTGAAATAGACGATGAAAAGCATCTTTCAACGCAGTTTTATGCGAGGAAGATTGAAGAAAAGCTACCCCACATGCTGGACGTAGGTGCCCGCCAACGTCTTGAGGAACGGGTGAAGGCGCTTTGTAAGAAAGTTAAACATGCCTACGCAAAGCAAAAAGGACGGAGCAAGGCCAGCTTTTTGCTGAAGACTCACTACATAACAGTCACGATCCCTTCTCCTACGATTCAAAGTGCCGAAAACGTTAATGTCGCTCCTCTGGAAGACGAGTTCATTCCAGATCAAGGGAGTGGTTCTGTGCACGAACTACTTGCAGATAAGGCCGATGACAGTAACACAGTAAAGGAGGTAGTCTCAAAGCTTGGCCGTGAAGTTGAAAAACTAAAACAGAGATGTGATCTCCTCGAAAAAGAGAAGGCGGCCCTGCAATCTACCCTAGAAGTTCACGAGGGAACATTAAATTATGGAAAAAGATGGGCGAGGGATGTAAAAAAACCGACTGCAGGAAGCTGATAGCTGCCGGAGCCAGTATTGATGACGCAGTGAATGACTTGTTAAGCAGTTTCGGGTTGAACCTTCACGATATCTTTGTAAGTGATCTAAAGGGCTTACTTCACAAGATTACATATCTCGATGAAGGACGCGTGTCTGTCCAACACGCAGCAAATCGGTTATATGGTGGTTGTGGTAAGATTTCCTACAGTGACCTGGATCCCTCAGACCAGCAGATGGTACGCGATATAGCAGTGCTTCTAGACGAGCACGCAGTTAGCAACACATTTTGGCAGCAGCTGTGTAGAACAGTAAAATACTTACCTTCGGTAAAACTTCTCGACAGCTACCGAGAAACACTTACCATCCACATAGAGATTTTTAAAACTCCAGGAAACGCCAAAGGTGCGCAAGTCTCGTTTTTGAGAGACTTGGAAACTGCAATTAAAGAAATTGCTGCAGACGAAAAGAAAACGCTTACGGATATAAGTGCCCAGCATCTTGTAATCAAGATAGAAGGAGACGGCTGCAAAGTCAGCAAGAAAACGTCCTGGACGACACTTTCTTTTGTTGTCATTCGCTCCGACAAGCAACTGCAGAGCCCTAGGTGGCATCGCTTGCTCGCAGTAGTCGAAACGCACGAGTGTTATTTTGCCATAAGGGAGTCATTCCGATCACTAATAAGTGAAATCAATGACATGATTAAGAAAGAAAAGATTATTTTGGAGGGCGTCACTTTCAGAGTGAAGGTGTGTCTAGGCGCTGACCTGAAGTTTATTTTGTTAGCGCTTGGCTTGCAGTCAGCCTCTTCGAACTTCCCTGCCCGTTTTGCATCGCTGATGCAAATGAGCGAACAAACATTGACTTGGAAATCACCCATTTCAATGCGCCACCTATTGCTAGGACTCGCGACAACATGAAGTCGGATTGCGATGAGCTTAAACACGGAGTTCAGTTCTCACCTCTTTTTGATATTGAACCCTCCGCTGTCGTCCCCGATACATTGCATATGACAATAAGAATTTGCCATCGTCTTTTAGATGCATTAGTAATCGAACTTGATGACCTTGATTGCCAGGCCAAAGTCCAAAACCCGACCTCAAAAAACGAGCACATGGCTAAATTTATAGCACTGATTAACAGTCTTGGGGTGAGGTTCGATGTCTGGGAAGACGATAAGAAGGGGCATGCTTTCACTACACTAACGGGAGACGAATGCAAGTTGCTCCTGCGAAGTATTCCCGAAAAAGCAAAGGGGTTACTGCACTCAGATACTGAATCTGCAGTCCTTTCGCTCTGGAGCATCTTTTCTGATGTTATGACCCACTTTGAGAAAAACGCAACAGGAGAAAGGGTTGACCAGAAAACACAGCAATTTCTCAAGACGTTCCTGGATTTGGGCCATACATCCCGAAAAGGCTACGGAAAAAGCCGCATTACGCCTTACATACATATACTTACTCATCACGCCTCCATAAAACATGAGCAGTTTAGGTGTCTTGGGTGGTATTCAAGTCAAGGACTAGAAAAAAAACGACGTTTTAAAAACCCTACACCACGGAAAAAGCAACAAATGGAACGCAGCAGCTGATGCTTTGAAACTAGCGAAAAGGTTTGAGGCTATGCCAAAGGCGGGGAGCGTTCGCAGCTACATAAAGCGCGACGACGAGTATTGGAAGTCGGGAGGGATACAGGACAGCAGGAGAAAACGACAGCGTTCAGCTATGGAACTGCCGACTGCAAGCCCGGTTGTTGATATTGAGTCCATGAGTGCAGGAGAACTGCGGACAGAATTGCGATCTCTCGGAGTAACAACCAGAGTAAAATGTGCAAAAAAACTACGCACCATGTTGGCCAGCTCCGCTAAAGATTAATACAGCAACTTTGCTCTGTCTTATGGATTCTTGAGTTAAGGCTCCAGAGCACTGAACACCCCAAGATTCTGAAGTACAGTTATTTTTATGTACTGTTTACAGTTACGTAGACCGTGCGTCTCATATCTTGGCTATGTGTGTTTACCGCAGAACACGGCGTAAGTTACGTCAGCTTTGATCTTCGCATATGATGATTTACTGATATTTGATCCAACATTTGCAATTGTTCACGTCAGCAATTTAGTGCCATGCTACTATGCAGAGAGTAGTATGCACGCGGCATGAAAACCTCTTTTGTCAAGTTTGTAAATATGTGAATATATTAAACTTCAAGCTTTTAGTGAGTCTATCTTTGAAATTAATTCTTTGAACGCGTCGAAACTTTGAACTTACGTTTGTTTGTCAAAACCCTATTCCTTAATTTGTCAATTTGTATATTTGATGTACAGCTAGGTATTGTGGTAGGTAATTAATCAGTGTAATCACAAACTGCGGTACATCGACGGCCTCTAATAAAGATGAAATATTTTGAAATTTGTTTGTCTTGCATATATTTGATACGGGCGGTTGTTTGTGTCACTTATTATTCTTGCAACCAGGTCGCATGCGTGATTACATGCATCCTTAACTTTAAACACACTGAAGGTTTTTAACACCGAATGTGGTTTAGGGCTGGTTCACATGAAAAATCTAACGCTAGAATGTAATGGAAAATTGTAACGCAGGGTTGTAACGTTTGACCGTTACACAGCTCAGAGTCAAATAAAAATACATGAATAATAATAAATTGAAAATAAATACTGGTTATTGGAGTCCCACCCCAACGGGATTCGAACCCAGGATCAAGATATCGCTAGCCAAGCACTTTACTAACTGAGCTATTGGCACAGCCATCGGCGGTCACTGCGCCAGACGTTTCAATAGATGGACGATGTAGGACGTCATGTGTATAGGGTCTATTCACGTGCTGAGTCATCGCCCACAAACATGGCCACCAAACGATAAAGCTAGCAGTGAGCTTTGAGAAAAATAAAAACGGCAAAGCAAACCCGCCAATCGGGTAACCGCTTTTGCCTTCGGCGGCCATGCTTGTGTGTAGTGACTGGACATTAAAAGACAGTCTGACGTCATATGAATACACTCTATACGTTAAAGCGTTGAATCAAGCCACATGTCGCCTGATATCACGTTATCACCATATTGTCGCGAAGGACAAACGATGAGGCGGCGAAGGTCACGTTTAAACTGAAAGTTTAATGGGGCGAACTTGTGCCAACCAAAACGAAAGAAATAACGGGCGTCGGAACAGCAGTACGCGGTTACGCGGCGGCGAGTTGCGGCGTCAGAGCGAGCGAGAGCAAGACTGGCTCGACGAGGTCACGCGCGGCTCCTTATCAAGCGTGACAACGCCATCTCGAACATTCGGCGCGGAAGCTTGGAGCGTCGGGCGTGCGGGGTGAGAATGAGTTGGAACTTTCCAGAACCAGGAAAGGGAACGAAATGATAGACGCTACGCCCGGAGAAAGAATAGAGTCTATTCACATGACGTCAGACCGCCTTTTAATGTCGAGTCACTACACACAAGCATGGCCGCCGAAGGCCATAGCGGTTTGCCGATAGGCGAGTTTGCTTTGCCTTCTTTTATTTTTCACCAAGCTCACGAATAAAAGTTCCGCTTTATCGCTCGGCGGCCATGTTTGTGGGTGATGACTCAGCAAGTGAATAGACCCTATAGACGCGAATCTTCTAGAACCGAGTAACCGAGCGCGCGGCAATATAAGGCAAAATCGACTGCAGTGCTCCGACCTTTCAGCCTATATAAAGAGCAGCTGGAGTCCAATACGTTGCACTGCTGGGGCTCCTACGAGGCAGACGAATGCCGAATGTATGTGGAAGTAGAGCAGACGGAAGAAGCTTGAGAGGGAACAGCAGGAAGGCGGGCCTCCGCCAGTTCCAGCACCTCAAACCAACGCGGAACGTGTACGAACATGCCGAGAGCGAAAGAAAAAAATTGCAAAGTCTTGGTCATGCTGACAGAGCTGAACGGCATAAAATGTGCGCGTGCAAAGATTGGCAAAGATTGACATTTTATTTGTGTATGCAGTTGCAGAGAAACATCGGACCTCCCACACTAGATAATAATACTACACTTTAAAAGCATAAAGTACCAAATAAAGCATAACATCCCACCACGCAATACTTAACGCCAACAACGCAAAGCATGACGTCCTACCACGCAAAGCTTACACAACAATGGACGTTTTGCAGAAATATTGGTTCGAGAGTACATGGCTAGAAGACGAGCGTCCCCTGGCCGCAGGCATGTCCACTGCGTCTTTTAATGTCGAGTCACTACACACAAGCATGACCGCTGAAGGCAAAAGCGGTTATCCGATTGGCGAGTTTGCTTTGCCTTCTTTTATTTTTTACAGAGCTCTCGAATAAAAGCGTTGCTTTATCGTGTGGCGGCCATGTTTGTGGGCGCTGACTCAGCAAGTGAATAGACTATTGTGTCGAGGTGACCTAGATCAAGCTCCCTCTAAACCACTTTTGTTTATCTTTACGATTATCTTTCGCCCTGAGGTAAATACAAAGAAGCCTTCGTCCCTCTCCTCTCGGCCAGCACGAAGAGAGAAAGGGCGACAGATCCATTTACTCTCGAACCCGTATTTCTGCAAAACGTCCATTGACACATCATATGTCAATCTTCGCCAATCTTTGCGCACGAACATTCTGTGCCCTTCAGCTTTGTCACCATGACCAAGACTTTGCAATTTTTTCCACAGGTTCCCAGCTGAGCCGTACCTTGGCAAAACACTCAGCGGTTTGATCATTTCCATAAACGTAGGCAACTTCAGTGCCACGTACCTCAGCAACCAAGACGTATCTCGCAAAGTTCCCCGGGAATCATATTGAACAGTTACCAGGGTACATGTTTTAAGAACTTTCAAACGTCTGAGGTATTTTCTGTAGGTTCCCAGCAAAGGCGCACATCGCCAAAAAGTGCGCCTTTGCTGACGAGTGTAAAGTAGTCTTTCCCGCAGCACTCCTCTTCTTGTTGGAAAGATGCCTTTACGCGGCGGAAGCTACAGGTGTAATTAATTATCTCGCTGGGAACCTGGGATAATTAATATACATGAAAACTGCTTGAATATTTCGATAGCATAAATCTTCTAGAATATATACCTGCGGGAACTTATTGAAATATTGAGGGGTTGCTTTATTAACTCACTGAACGTGAAAAATAAACCGAGATTTCAACGGCAGTCTATGGGGGAAATCACTCTTATTTCCTGGGAACCTAGAGAAAGAGTGACGAAGTGGTGAAAATTTTCCTGAAGTTATCAATCACAATGATCTCAATAATTCCGGGGGAACTTTGCGTGATTTTATTCGGATCGCTAGATTCGACTGTTTTTCAGCGATATTGCACACCTACCAAGAGAGGGCGCAAGTAGATCGTGTCCCAGAATCTTGGGGTTGCATTGCACTGTCCAGTCTCCGCACCGCCTTGTTTAAGTCATGCCCCCATAGGTGTGGTGAAAGTTTTTTGTCGCAAATCAAAAGGTTGCCAAATGCTGGTTTCCCTTTGGGAGTTGGTATGGGCGTCGTGGAATTTCTGGTTAAGGTGTTTAGAGGGCCTGATAGTACTAAGGCAAGACAAAAACCAACGGTAAGACCTGTGGTCTTGGCGTATATGCACAAGGTGTCCCATAGTATCAAGAAGGTTGCCAGTAGGTACAACGTGCCAGTTGTGTTTTCGGCTCCAGCTAAGTTGGGGCGGCTGTGTGCAGCCGCGAATCGAGGTGGCCGCGTGGGTACACAATGCCAAGTTAAGCACCGCAACCCGTTTATCGCCTGCGCATGTGGGGTGGTGTACCTCATTCCGTTGTCCTGTGGAAAAGTGTACATTGGGCAGACAGGGAGATGTGTTAACGACCGGGCGAGGGAACATTCTCTGTCCTTACGCTCCTCCCCGTCTGGCAACCTAGCGGTCCACTGTGACAGATGTGCATGCTCTCCAAGGTTTAATGAAATTCAGATTTTAGCCCGACATAAAACTAAGTATGCTCGGGAGATTGACGAAGCTTTTTTATTGCCAACCATGACGCGGGCATGTGCATTAGTGCTCCGTCACTTGCCCTGGTTAGCGATGAAATGGATTTTATAAGAAAGGCGGGTAAATACGTGTAGCCACGTGTCGGCTTGAGTGGAGGATGACGTGTTATCGGGCCGATTGGTTTTATGTTTGTCTCGTTTCAAGTTTACTTGCTGATTGGCGCAGCAGTAAATATTTCAGTTGTAAGTCAGCGCTGTGTCTGTGTGTTTCCTTTTACTGGTCCTTCGTCTTTTTTGCGCTGTTTTAACCCATTCAATATGACAGGTTATTGCTGGAAATATACCTAAGCATCAACACCAAGATGAAACATTTAGAAACTACAACACGCTCGTCTACAATGCCTTTAAAAAGCTCTGCAAATGATCCGGCAGCGTGTGTTGCTTGCAGATCGGTTTCTGCACCCTCATGGAGGATCTTCATCCGATGAAGGCTGAAATTAAACATTGCCATTTGGAGAATCGATGGGGTGAAAGGAAAAAAGATTTTTTGAGTGAGACTGGTTTGGCAGACCGTCTTTGACCAAATACCGCACACCGCAAACAGCAAGGTTGTTAAATTGAAACCCACACTTGTGCCAAAGCCCCACCACATTATTGGACTGGTTTCGAAATTTCCACACTATCTCTTTCAGTCACCTACGGCTTCTCCCCTTCCCAAGCCGAGTAGCAACTCGCCCCGTACAGGAGGCCAACATCTCTCCCGGCTTTCCCTTTCCTTCTCTGAACCTCACTACAAGAAGAAGAAGAGGGTAAAAATATAGAAGTCAATACCAGTTACAAATCACCTACATTTTTTTATTGTGCAGCACTCAAAATGCAGCAATGGCAGCTGTGCAGTTGTGTTTACGTTCTGCTTTTATTCATTTTTTTATTTCTTGAGGACAAATATTCTAAACAGAGTGCTTGAAAATTTAACCTACCAGTGAGCATGTGCGAGACCTCGCATCATCCGAGTAGTCACCAACAGGGGGGTCATCTGCTGAGAAGTAATACCCCTTAAAGTATTGGGGGAAATTGACCAATTACCAATTTGACAACGGATAGGCACAGTAAATGTTCACATGCCTCCACTAGCTGTCATACAGCATTATCCATAGGCATATTCAGTTCTTTTTGCTTTTAACATCTTATTCAACTACTAATTGCAAGTTTTATAACTTCATCACTTCTTATCCCCACTGCATGAGCTAAACTGTAGCAGTCTAGCTTTGGCTGATGATGCAACATTGCTTGCTTGTAGATCAGTCGCTTTGTGCCCCCGCTCTTCTCCGAACAAGTTTTTTCTTCTTTTTTTCCACTCACGCTTACCTTGCAATGTGATTAATGTCTGTTAGTTGTCTTTGAATCAGTAAGCATTTAGTCATCGATGTTACTATCTTTTTTCAGCGTCAAAGTATAAAATTAAAACAGAATAACTCAACGATCAAAATAGATTTACTTTAGATTTCAATAGTATTAGATGCTCACTGACAAGGATATGATAAATCAGATTACCGTGTCGGAAATACAAGGCTGCTTTCCTGCCTCATTTGAGCAGCTGACCCCGTTCTCATAATTTCCTGAAAAAGCACCAGGACCCTGCGGTAATTTAAGAAATGCATAACTTGGTAACCACTGATATATATTACCGTACATCATATAGAAGCAGTCCACAACTGATTTACTTAAAATATTAAAGTATTTTCACATTAAAACAAAACTGCATGCTTACCTCACAGGTAGTTGTAGGATCTTCTCTGGCATCACTGAGCAGATCGCCAGTGGCCAGATCTTCGTCGGTATTCTGCCCCTGCAGAAACAAAAATTAACACTGGTCCTACCAAAACCTTTTTCTTGGGTTGGTTATCAAAACATATCCAAGGGGGAGTGTCAGCTGCCCCTATGCCCGTGTGGGTCAAGCAGGTGATTGCGGCCGAACATGAAGCTCCAACATCCTGCAAGAATTGGCAATCAATTTTTGTATTGATACTTGCTTTGGATAGAAAGACATTATAATACCAACTAAGATTACATTTTATTTTGTCTAATGAGTGAACATCTAAACATGCGCTTTTATGAGCCAAGCCCGTTCTGCCGGGTACAATCTGACAGACAAGGTGTTTCAAAATAAAGTTTTGACCCTAAATCACCCGCAAAAATCGGGGACTCGATGTATAAGAAGAAACTTACCTGGAAAACGTATTTTACTGGTCGGATTTATGCATTAAGATTTGAAATATCAAGTATACTAAACAATAGAAATGGCCAATGCTCTTAAATGGGTCAGTTTTTAATTTTTAATGTTTTTAGGACTCGAAATAGAGACCTGAAATTTTAATACCTAAACGAAACTTAAAAATACGTGTTCAAGGTGAGTTTTAACTTGATACGTTTAGTTGACACGTTGAGCCGCTTATTTTTGAGTGTGTCAAATAAAGTTACAGGCCAATTAATGACCCGTCAAAAATTAGCGACTAAACGTACCAAGTTGAAACTTACCTTGAAAACGTATTTACACTAAGTACAAAAGAAATAAAAAATAAAACTGACCTATATAAAGCATCATGGCATTTTTTTTTCGGAATTGATATTGCCACGCGCGCAGCTGGCCAAGTAGGCAGCGCGCGCGTGGCCTAACAATAAAGAAAAAGAAAGCGCGCGTGGCCTAACGGTTATTGTGCCTGCGTCCCACGCGAAAGCCAGGGTTCGATTCCTGGAAGCGACGCATCTCTTATTACTCCTGCAATTTAGTTTTCTGGTTAATTCGAGAATCATGTTGCTTGTTCGAGGACCGAATGTTCTCCGCGTCGAACATTCTACGCCGATTATTCCAGAAGCTCACGCATGTACTATATAAGGGGCTCCGCGTGGCGAGCCGCAGTCAGTTTCGCCCCAGCGTTCGACTGTGCTGTCACGCCGACCTCGACGCCGGCGACGCTCTGTTCTGTTCCATTTTTATTTGTTGGGCACAAGTTCGCCCCATTAAACGTTTAGTTTCTTTAGTTATCGCCTCATCACTTGTCATTCGTGACAATATTTAAAAAAAAACACGTATTTAAGGTATGTTTCTATTTGATACGTCGAGTCCCTGACTTTCGCGGGCGAGTTTGGAGTCGAAAATATTTTGAAAAACCCTGTAGGGATGTCACGCACTTCTGTCGAACTAGATTTTTAGGTCGACCACTAATCTCTCGATAATTTCCAATATTACTGAAAGCAGCGTGATTGGTCCCTGTAATAATTTCAAATCATTACCTTAGGTCCGGTTTACTCGGCAAACTATCAAGTGGTACTTACGTGGTGCCCTGGTGCGACTTCATGTTTTCGGCTGTATCTCGTTGAATTCGGGATCGGAGTTTGAGACCCCGGATGCATATATTGTTTATATGGTTCCCGTTTTATCCTCACTTGGGCTTGAGACACGGCGAGGTCGCAAAATCTTGACCATCTAGACGTTGCACCAGCTCCGTAGCTGTCGGATTCCCGCTCACATCCGCCATTAAAGATAGCAGTTTGCTCGCGAAAGTGTAGTGGCTTAGTCCTAGGTCCCAGTAGACAGAGCCCCTCTGCTTATTTACCACTCACAACAGTAATCAACTGCTGCAGGCACCTGCAGTACAGAGCCATATAACTGTAGCCGCTGTAGCGCTGTGACACCTGTGCGAAGCGGCCATGCTGCATAAGCAGCATGGCCGCATCGCACAGTTACGATGGATTGCGACTGCAACCTCTT
>JAZHYW010024712.1:2500-13124 GCA_037355805.1 Ixodes ricinus | reverse complement strand
TTAAGTTCTTTCTTTTGAGTATAATTTGAATAGTTTGCGGTAAGTATGTAATGCGCAACATGTGCCTGCAAAAATAATATTTCGAAAAACTAGCAAGTTTGGAGTCGATTTTCTGAAAAAACCCACCTTTTGTTTCTTTTATTCTTTATTCACAGTTAGGTAATATAGTAGTCTAACAGGAACTACAAACAGAAATTGTAATATATTGTTTGTATGGCCGCTATTAAGACTCGAATCTCGTGCTATGAGCGTTTTGAACGGGACTTCGCACAGGCGCTCTGCTGAGCAGAATTTTGGCCTATGTAAGGTTTTCTATTTATCGTTAGCAGTTATCTCAATATCCAACCATAAACATTAATGAAATTTGGAGTAGTGCACTTAAAAAAGTTTAGAAGTCCGTATCCACAAGTGCGGGCACAGTGCTTACTTCCTCCCAATTCAGGGGAATGCAGATCGTTAGAGAATTCCTCTGGGGCCTTTTGCTTTCGGCTTTGAGTTTGAAATACCGAACTTGATATGTAATTGTCATATTTTCTTATGTCAAACAGATATTTAGTGCATATACATATGTACGATTTAGTATCTGACGCTTAGGAAGTACAGTTTATTTTGTGCACATACGGACTCTTTCGTAAAATAACGAGCATTTCGTAGCGTGTAAGGCTTCAATGTGTTAGTCATGTGTTTAGGTTTCATTTTTATTTTCAGTGATTTATGCCGGGTTACTTAGACTTTTCCCTCTTGACTTAAGTTTGTCCGGGAGTCTAGTTGTTACGTATCTTTTCCGTCGATACATAGGGCGAAGCTCAAACACCTTGCGGATCACCCCAGTGCCAAGTAAATAAATATTGTTAGGATAAATATTGTTGCTTCACAGGCTTTTACGCTCAGATATTGAGGGCTTTATTAGCATAACTCGCCGTTTGCATCTTCTTTTATTAAAGAAATTTACAGGTAGCTACTAAAAATTTCAGAGGAGTTAATTATGAGTTAGTTTATTTTTGGGAGTCACTTGTATTACTGGGCGGCAAGTGAATGAAAACCAAAATGTGAGCTTTTACAACCGCCATACAAACAAACTATTACATTTTCTGTTTATTTTACTTTATAAAGTACTGCGATAGGTAGCTAGAGAAAAACAATTAGCCAAATAACAGGTAGGCTTTTCAGAAAATCGACCTCCAATTCGTAAATTGTTTGAAATAGTCCTTGCTTTACGAGAACATACTGCCCTTTCTCTTTTAAACACAACATCAAATTTGTTATAATTAGAAGGAGTATACTCTAAGCTTTCTGAAAATACTAAATCTGCTAAGACACCTCATATAGGTCACACGGAAGAGCTGGTAAACTTTGACAAATATCGTCCAAAAACGTCATATTGGCAAATTTTCTAAAATAAATTTTATATAAATAATCGCGTTAAAATTATTTATCAGAGAATAAGTGTGTTCACAGGTTTCTAATAAAAGAATAAGAGGCGCCAATTTTGAATTAGTGTATTTTTGCGAGTAAGCTGATTTACTCACCAAACAGTCAAATAAAATCAGACTTCAAGCTTTTATAGCTGCCATACAAACAAAATATTACATTTTCTATTTATATTGCCTTATAAAGCACTGAAATAGCTAGCTAGAGAAAAAATCAACCAAATAAAAGGAGGGTTTTTTAAGAAAATCGATCTTCAATTTGCAAAAATTTTGAAATAGTCCTTGCTTTACGAGACTACACTGCCCTTTTTCTTTTACACGCAACATTAAATTTGTTATCAATAGAAAGAGTATACTCTCAGCTTTCTGAAAATACTAAATATGTTACGTTATCTCAAATAAGTCACACGGAAGAGCTGGTCAAACTTTGACGAATATTGTCAAAGGGACACACTTCGACAATATTTAAAACAAAAGTGAAGATAAATAATCACAATGAAATTATTGACCATAAATAATCAATATTCTGGGAGTGGTCGAAAAAGTTACATTGCACTACCAAAAAAAAAAGGCAAAAAGTTGAAAGGAGTGAAACATGACACCTCCGACAGGCGAGAGCAAGGTCAGTTTGCGCCTTGGCTGCTTAAAATGTCCCTAACTCGAGAACAGAAAATCGCCCGAACTTGCGGTTTGCACTCCCTGTCACAGAAGGGTTTTCCCCAAAACATATATTTTTTTCGTCAAAATTAAAAATTCGACCCTAAATCCGTGCCTGAGTTGAGATGAAACCACCCATATATATACGTATATGGTTATATGGTACGTCCGCACTTTATTTTAATTTTTTCGTCCGCACCTGTTTTATTTTTTCTTATATATAAATGCACCATTTTTCTAGCGTCACAAATCGGCCAGCGAGAGACGTGCGCTTCGATAACCATAGGGAATAGCTTGGGAATAGCAAACATGACGTAGGTGTAACATGGCACAACAACGAAGACTAGGGAAACGAACGAACAATATTTTTACAGCTTTCTGTGTTGTTAGTGTGCTGTTCGTTCCTCTCTTTAGTCTTACTTCTTTTGCGGTATTGCATTTACATTATGTTTGACTTTCACCAACTAGCCCACCTCCCAATTTTATTACTTTATTCCACTTAGCAGTATTTTACTAGAGGATGGCTATAGTTGTGTTCCTTCCTTCAGTATGGGCGAAGACTCGTCTGCGTGTATTAGGTTGAAATAAATTATAGTGACGAGAAGGTGCGAATGGTCCTTCCAACACCCAGTGGGAACTTTCATAGGGTTGTTTACAAACACTGCCGAACTTGGGTTTTAATACCATGAATCACCACCAGCTAGCTTGTTTTTTTAAGTATTGTTAAAATAGGGGTGTTTATTTTCATTTTTATTATATAGAATGCGATGATCCCCGAGTAGCGGAAGTAACTTGTATACTCGGGCATCAAACTATATAATGTAAGTAGATGTAGTGAACAAGCGTTGGAGCTAGAGACGTGTGCAACTTTTGACCGATTAGAAGTATTAAGACGTTTCTAAGTTCCTTGAATTTCACGTTGGTAGATATCTGGGACTACTTTAAACATTTTATTATAAAACGGGTGTCTAGCATTTCAATTAAACAAATTATTGGAAAAACCGAAATAAACCGGTTTTTAGGAACGTGTAACCGGTAACCGAAACCGTAAAAATTGAAACCGTAAAAAACCGAAACGAAACCGTTATCAACAGGAAGCGGTAACCGTAACCGAAACCGAAACGTTATATTTTTCGGTTTGAGTCCCTGGTTAAAACGGACTTTGTGTAACGGAAGATTAAAGAAGAAGCTGACGTTACAAGTCAGTCCACACTCCTTTCGCGCATTCACCCCTCCATTGTTCGCCCGCACAGAAACATCCATAACAATTCAGATGTTGTACCCCGTTCACAAGCCATCTGGCAGGGTTGCAGAAGCTACGTACTGGCCGGACCAATCAATCGCTGTACGCGCAGATAGCTTGATCACCTGGGGCAAGACGGACGGTGGACTGGTTCCACGTGCATGTAGCTTCCACCACACCAGAGTAAACACCCAATGGGGAAAGGTTACGTGCCGGAGCAACTCTATACTCCGAGAAAGTGAAGGAGAGAGGGAGACGAGAGAGCGGAACGTCAGAACGCCGTGCTCTGATTAGAATGATTATTGAGTGGACCTAAAGCTAGCTGGCTTTGTCTCCACTGCACTCGTCGAACCGTTAGAACAATAACCTTGGTTAGAACGCGGAAAGGCGGCATCTGGCGTTCGACGTTTCGAATTCGAACGCGTTCCCTGATGGTCATTCCATGGAAAAGAAGACGCGGCAATTTTTTATGTCAGCTCTCTCTTTCGATCTCCAATACATCTTGCAACTTGTATTATCTCTTCACTTGAAAAAGAGGAGGAACTGCTCGAAACGTCAAATAAAGCTTCCTGGTGGTGCTCACAATTTCTTCGACGCCGCATACTTTCTTGGTAAAGCATTGCTTATTAACACTTTGGATCATGTCTAGGATAAGACAGGGCAGCTAGCTTTAGACATATTTAGAGTCACTGAATGTTCCAGAGTACCGAATTCCATTCAGTATGCTTTCCTGAAGTCAATTCCGCAGAATACAGTTCTGATTGGCTGGTTTAACCCGTGGCGGAAGTTATCAGTCGGCCACTGTGTGGATCGGCCCAAAACTACACACAAAAAAGAAAACATCTAAAACGTTTCCGCGTTACCACGGCTACGGCTCGTCCGCAAGGGGCCTGGGCATCGATGAGTTAGGACCGACGGAAGGTGCGTTAATTTTCTCTAGATTGTTTTATATCAAGTAGCCGCTAATCTGACTCGCCAAAGAAGATTGCCGGCTCGTTTGCTCGCACCGGTTTCGCTGGTGCTGCGTTTCGAACTCTAGGTCCTGAGACACTAAACCTCGATATGTTTCAAGGCAGAGAGAGACGAGACAGCAAGGACAAAGTCACGCACAGATCGTAACGAAAAAAAGAACTTTAATAAAAAACGAACCAGATGTCGCCACAGGCCCAGGAACCTGTATTGAAGAGCTCACACGCGAACGAACACTACAGCGTACGCGCTACGCTTCGAGCGCACAGGGCAGCGCCATGTTGGAGATTGTGACTGCTGGCCCCGCGACTCGGTTCTGAAACGAGACTTGGGTGTATAGACTGACACGCTGTTTCCAAACAAGCCCGCGTTTGCCCACACCAGGTGTGGGCACCGCGCGATGCGCAGAAACCGAATTCGCGTGAAGTGAAATGTCTGCGCATGCGCAGTGCCGTCGACAGCGCCTCCGCAGTTTGCGTGACGTCGGGGCCGCGTGTCGGTCTATGCGGTGCTATGGGGACATTTAGTGACTCCAGGCCTGCCCACTAATGATTTCAACCTGAGCCAACGTTACTAGAACACTCAGTTGGGAAACCCACCATTGCAAACCTGGCCGCTGGCGTCCACCGAGGCAGAGCTGAATACGACAACAGCGCCACTCTTAATCTTTTGCCTTTACTGTGGTCACCTTGAGCTTTTAGAAAGCATGTTTATTGCGTAAAAAACGGAAAAAGCTATTTTTGTGGTAACTTTTATTGGAGTTCAGTACAAAATGAACGGCACGTGATGTTTTCTAAAATCGGTGGTTTGCAAGGTTTTGCGGCACAATTAATATTGTTTTTATACAATCATGTCTCAGCGGTGATTTCAGGTAGCGTGTCCCGACCTAGGCGCACCTTGTCGTGGTAGTAATTCGCGCCGCGTCCGCTTGGGCGACAGTGGTGGCACCCCTGAAACCCCTTCCGCCATATGTTTTCGGCGCCAAAATGGCCGATTAAAGCCAAAATAGAAGGGCGCGTGCCGTTCTTCGAGTGGCTGCTGCGGGAGAAATGCCGGCCTCACGATCGCCATTAGCTCGCTTCTCGCGTACGGATCGGTGCCACTTTTTCAGAGCAGGCTCTATGGCAGTTTCGCAACTGAGTGGTTCTAGTAACGTTGACCTGACCCAACGCCTCTCCAGTGAACGGCGTTCTGACGTCCTCGCGCGCTCTCGTCTCCTCTTCTCCCTGAGTTTCTCAGCGGATATCTTCCTTCTTGATACCCATAGGATACGCGAGAACGCGTGGACAAGGTCATTACCCGAGATATGGTTTCGGATTGCATTGCCATATGGAGGCGGCTCATGACGTAAAGCCAACCCCCGGATGCGTTGAAGAGCTGTATTCACTGAGAACCCATGAAACGCCGGGTGTAACCAATTATGTTCACACGTTTTACTTCGTGATTTGTACTTCGGCATGTAATTTGCCCAAATAGACAATCTCAATCGTTACGGAGCGATCATATATCATGTTAGGGAACTAGCCACGCTCTAGGCTTTGTAGTCTGTAAAAGTGACTAAAACAATGAGGATCACTATACTTATGACGGTTTGCTTTAATAATTTCTTGTTTCATGCCTTTGCAGACACATACAATCAAGGCTTGCTAATATTTCGGTCAATGTGTCTTCATGGACTGCAGTTGAGCCAGGTCCGGAGTATATACGGTCCATGTCACATGGAGACATTATTTTTGAAATCTGTCCCAAGGATTCTCTGGCAACAGAAAAAAGTGTCATCGTAAATCCCTGTACCATGGTCGTTACGGAGGTGCTGGAGGAACAAACGCCAGACCCAAAGTGGTCTTCCTATTTTCGAAGCAATCAGTGCCTAGTCGCGCGACGGACCGAGCGACAGCGAAGCAGGTCGCCGTCGCTTGCCTCGTCGCTCGTCAAATCGCTTGCGTGCTGTTTATACCTAACAGCGTTTGGAAGTATGCCACGCGACGCACGACAGAAACGCGACTTAAACACATATACGATTTCCCTCGCCAGGGGCCTGCTCAAAACTTGAGACCTACTGGTCTATCCCCAATAAGCACTTTCCTCTCCACCATTCAAGCAGAGCGTGGCTTGTTACGTTTCCGCCTGTCTTGTTTCGTGAATGGTTGTTCGACCTCCTCATTGGTTAATGCCGGAATCTCATAGGCCAAGGAGCGATAATGAGATGCAAGGAACTTTTGCCGCACCCTCCGCTTCTTAAGTGTTCACTGACCATAAGAAGAGAAACTGAGGGGTGAGGAGGTAACAAGAGCTCGCGGCGACGTCCAAGGGCCGAGCTCTCATGATACAACGTAGAGGACAAGGCCTGCCCATGACGTTGGAAATGGTATTAAGGCTATCTGTTATTCTCCGACGTGGAGCGTAAGAAGATTGGTAGCAGATATCGAGTCCCTGATCGCCGGCCAATCAACGGTCCCCGACGTTCTGCGCTTTGCCACGTTCGCTGCGCTTAACTTCGAGTATAAGAATGCCTTTAGACATGTGCACGTTTGGGCAACAGAAAATTTAAAGGTGAGTGACATTAAAACGTAGCCTTTATGGTATCTCAATTATTTGGTGAGGTTTTTTTTTTGCAGTTCGCAGGTTGACCGAACAAACCCGGCTGAACTTTGCCATTGTGTGTTGTATTGCCAGTTTTTTTTTGTTATTTTTAAATTACTTCTCGAGAGGTTTTAACAATGATCACACTTGGCATTTTTTGGCGCGACGGCGGAAAGGGAAAATATTACAATTGCCCGCGTAAATCTTGCGCTTTGTGTTGAGAGTATAAAAATGCGAAGTAGCTCAAATGCGAAGCAGTTTGAGGAGAGACTCCATTCCATAAAGAAGGAATCACTAGAAGCGATGAAGCTCCTGCTGATTGCCGTCGTTTTTTCTATTCATACAACAGGTACGTAGTACATCATGTATCATTGCTCAGATGCTTCGGTCGTACTGGGCATTAAGTTCGAACTGGAATGGATGCCAAATCATCGGTACAACCCTGCAATTTTTTGTGAACCATTCCTCTTGTAACATTTGAAGTTGAATCAAAGTAGGGAGCTGGACGAGTTGGCTCTTGGAACTTGATTTGTTTATTTTCCGTTTTTCTTTCTTGTCTTTTCGTTTTTTATATTTAATTTATTATCCTGATGCTGAAGCGTGTGTACATTTCCTAATTCAGAAACATAATGTTTTGTCATTTATTTATTCGGTGGGTTTATTTGAAATCAAACACTTGTGTCAGGGGGTCGGTACGTTGATTTCCCTGAAAAAAAAAAAAAGTTTGTAGTGGCCCCGCTTTCGTAAATAATTAAACCGTTCTTCAACAATAAATAATAAATAAATAAATATATATATATATATATATATATATATATATATATATATATATATATATATATATATATATATATATATATATATATATATATTTGCGTCTACAAAAATGGTTAAGTTGAGCAAGGAGGAATGCTACATTTCGGCTGCTTTATTTTTGTACACAGTCCTGTCGGTTGTTATAAATGAGTAAAACCAAATAAGCGCACAAATGTTTTTAAAGAATGTATAATATGGGGCTTATGTTTTTGGCTTAAATTAAACATCTTTTGTATAATTCGTGCCAGAAATTTATAAAAATGCTATACATCGTTCCTTAGACGTTTTCTGTGACAGATTTGGAGTCTTTTATATTAGGATTCGTCAGAAATATTGCCTACTAAATACTGCACAGCTGCAGACCTTCTACATGGGCCATCGACCGTTGCCAGTTTTGTTTAATTTATTTTAGCCGAGTAATTTTTAAAATCTTTTTTTAATATTATAAAAATTATGTTTATCCCTATTTTGAGTTTCCTTTATTAAAATGACCATGTTTTTTATTTCTTCTGATACATATCTTTTGTATTTTTTTCCCAACGATGTCACCTGTCTTTTGAGCAAAATAAGAGTTCCGTCTTTTTGTTGTTGTTGTATTTTCTGTAAGTGTGACCAGGCCCAACACCAACGGACACGAATGAACAAAATGACAGTTTCGCAAGTTGTCTTTACTGCCAGGCTTTAAGGCCCAAAAAGCTAAGGGCAGTGGACTTGCAAGTGTTTGGGAAGGGGAGGGTGGCGGGAGCTGACGATGGAGGGGGGGGGGGAGGGGGTGAGAGGAGCGTGAATACGTGCACGTGCCTTCACTAGAGAAAAAATGTCTGCTCCGGCCCCTCCGCTGTTCGACATCATTGGCTACGCCTGTATTTTTACCTTTAATGTGATTTAGGACACTTAAGTTGGGGTGTATATTAGTTGTCTCTCAGTTTAGTAAATGTGCTATTTTTGTACGCCTAGTAATAAAGCGAAATGGAGTATAGGCAATGCTTAGAAAAAAAGCGCTAGTGCCCCCAGGTATAGTTCAACACGACGTGAGCTTTTTTAATACTCAATGTGCTAGTTCACTATAGTTAAAAACCCACTGGACCTTTATTAAAAAAAAACACGTTTTAAGCAAAAAACTTACAAAAAAGCAAAATGAACTGTCAAAAGTGACGGTAGCGTTTACACGTGTCAAAGAATAAACTTCCGTTTCGTGTAGATAGATTGAGGGCTGTCTCACGTCTCCTTACACGTCAACTGGATCTCAATATCCCTGCCCAAAAAGGAAGCTAAATTTATTGACACGAGTAAACGCTAGCGTCACATTTGGCAGTTGATTTTGCTTTTCTGTGTTCTTTTGCTCGCGTGAACCATTTTTTCAATAGAATTTCAGTTGTTCAGCGCTCCTCTTGTGTTGTCTCCGTCAGTTTTTCTGTGCACTCTATGTACCTTAGCTATTAGCGCCGAGATGTTTCGGTGGCGCCCTCTTATGGTTTCCCTCCGTGACGTCACGACTGGTATTTGCCTCGCCGTGACGTCACCGGTTCAATATTCTGGCTACTTACCATCGGGTGCGACGGCGAGTTCGATGGTGTGTTTAAAAGCACAGTACGCTGTTAGGAGCCATCGCAGTCCAGAAACTAACACCGTCAAAGTTGACAATCTGACAATGCTCATATGGCCCATGGTTTGGCCAATCGTGGAAAGCTGACCACCAGCGACGCTTTTGGCCGCGCACATCACTAATAGTCGGTGACAGGCAAAGAATTCAGTGCGCGCTTCATCTCGAGCTTTCTGCCTTTGGTAACATTTGGTTGCACGAGCAGCCGAAGCCCGGCAGAAAGGCAACAAGCCCGTGCGAGGCGGAGCTTCCGCTTAATTTTTACCCTGCCACCGACTGTTGTCATGAACACACTCTCCTGAATCGCCCTTTAATTCTTACGACCCAGGGATCCTGGGTTTAATCCCCACCCCTGCCCGTTTCGATCTGGATGAGCATCGTACCGGCGTGCGGTCGTGCATTACTACTGCGTGATGCACGTTAAAGACCCCAGGCTAGCAGTTGTACTGCACTGGCTAAATTGCTCATCTACAGCTGGGAGACTCGTCGCCCTTTGAGGCAGACCAAGTTCTAGGCTTTATAAACATACACACAACCCAATTTGTTTTTTAATTCTTACGGAAACTGATCACATTAGAGTGCCAAGCTGACGTCTTCTTCAAGCGGAATGTCTATTTTCTACAGTGACCACCCTAGGAGATTAACCGACACAAAGAATCAAATTTTCGACATTACAAACCGACTGTGAATAGGAGTCGTTTTATGAATTTGTGATTGCCATTCAGGATGACTTCAGTTGGTTAAAACATTATAACTGGAGTCAGGCTCCACTTTAGAATTTCAGAGAACAATGGCGCCTCTATATTCACCTCAATAACAAAAACATCAAGTTTGTGATGTCAAAAAACAAACAAAAAAGGAGCCTGGGTTAGGAACATTCTTTTCTGTGTATTCCTTATTAAGTAAAACATATGATATGCCCCTGTATTACTCAGATGGCAGCGAGAAATAACAGTTTCTTGCCCGGCCATATAGAAGAGGGAACACAAGTTTGAACGAGAAACTGCAGAATCCGTTGTCTTCCGCCTCCTTTGAGTTCACTAAAACCCGTATCGGACGCGTTCCTCTTTTTTTCTTTTTTTTTGAAATTTGAACATTTTACATTACAATCATAGTTAAACTTAGATATCACCATAAAATGAATTCTGTGGGAAGGAAAAACACACATAAGCGAAACTGATTGTTTTTACGAATCAATTGTAGACAAATGGAAGCAGCGGGTTGCAGTAAATTGGTAGCGTTTATAATGTCATATTAGCCGTATTTATTTGCTCAATGTATATTACAAAATTATATGCCGAGGAGTTTTGCTTTCCATTTCTA
>JAZHYW010024710.1:0-98284 GCA_037355805.1 Ixodes ricinus | reverse complement strand
GTGCTTCCGGTTCCAGTTACGTATTGCTACGGGCGTTCATGAGGACATCGAGGATGAGGTGCAACGCTACGAACAGTTGGCCCGCAATAACGGATGGACACCGGAGCAGTGCCTTCGCTTCATTTACTTCGCTTTGGAGGCCCTGGCCTGAAATTGGTTGAGAACCATGAAGCGTCGATCCCCTCACCGGGCAGGTGGCGGGCTCGGTACATTCTGGCGCCAACAGCAGGAAGACGCGCCCGGCGCTTTCTCGCTGGCGGGATTCAAGGTCTGGAGAGATTGCCGAAAGCTTTGTCGAAGATGTTTTTTGACTCAGCAACCGCGCCGATCCTCGACCCCGGCGACAGATCTTACCCTGATGCGAGGTGTCAGGAGGAACACAATGGGCGTAGTGATGTCCCCTACCCACTTCGAAACGTCTGCGGCCGGAGACGACCACATTGAACGGGCCCGCAATCTGAGCCGCCCACTACCATCGAGTTCCTGGGTCGCTGCACCCGCCGTCCAGCTGCGCCCTCGGCCAACATGTCGGCGATCCGCGGAAATCATACGGGACATCGTTCGTGAGAGAACTGAAAGAAGCTGGTACCCGCCGCCGAACGTACAGTTTCGCTCCTGAATTGCCAGGATTGTTTGAAAGGGGCAACCCGCTCCAGCCAGGCGTCCTCGCCGGCGAAGCACACCAGAACCACCAGCTTTGAGCTATGCCGCCAGTTGCTCATCACCCCCAGCCCTCCTGCCACCCCGAGCCAGTGCTCAGCTGAGCCCCGACTGGGGTATCATCGCCGCAGTACGCTCCGCCAAGAGCGTGTGGACCTCAGAAAGATAGCGTGTGGCTTTACGGCTGACGCCGCATGTTGTGCCCCGCTGGGAGGCTCACCGTGTTTTGCCGAAGGTGTCCCTACAACCAGCTCGGCCTGCGAGGACTCATAAACGACTATAACTGGAGAACGACCGAAAGACATCGCGTAATGCCTCCGTCGCCCTCCGTCACCAGCGCAAACAGTACCACGAGAGTTCCCGTTGTCCATCCTGTTACGCATCGCTTGCCCTTTTCCGTCGGTAGCGCCATGACAGCCTGTCCCTCCTATCTCGTCGGAAAACTAAGTGCGGCAACGCCTTGGTGGCGTTGTCGAAGGCGAACTAAGGCACTCAAGAACGCCGGGCTCCTCTCACGATGCGCGTGGGACGGACCGCAAATACGAGCGCCGGTGAGCACCTTATCCCACCAGTCCCGGAGATGCACTGCTCGCGTCGTGATCCACGGAGAGACGTGCCTTGTGAAGTTCGTCGTTCTGCAAGGCGCAAAGGCATGTTGTTATCGAAAAACATGTCTGCGGGTATGGTGCCGTCATCGATCTCAGGCGAACAAATTGAAGCTACGAAAGACTGTTCTGCCACCGATAACGCCCACCACAGTGTCAACGCGATCAAGATGTTGCCGACCATGTAGACGTACCACCTCCGTCGAGTGTTTGTGACCTCACCAACCAACGCAGCCATGTTCGGTGATTTTCTGGAAAACGGCGATCAGCAACTCTTTGAAAAAGGAATCGGCGTTGCACGAGGAGTAACGGCCTCAAAGAAGGACGTACAACTGTTCTCGTGACGAACATTCGAGAGGAGCCATAGCCTAACGAGGTACCACCGTGGCGGGCTACACGTCGAGGAGCTAGAAGCGCCAGCCATAGTCACCGCAATCTTTCAGGAAGCCACGTTACATTAAAAGAGCATGTCGCCTCTGCAGCTTGACATCGAGCTGGCTCCCGGTTCCAAAACGTCAGCAACTGGTTGATACCATTGAATGATGGGTGCTGCCCATCTATTGAGGTTGGCGGCCTGGTGGTGAAACATCGCATTGTTACCAGCAGCGACGTGCACCAGTCCACACGTCGCCGTACCTTCCTTTATAGAGAGAAGTCATCCAAGTACAGGTTCAGGCAATATCCAATGAGTGACATCATTCAGCCGTCAAGCATTCCATAGGCTTCACGTGATGTGCTCTTGAAGAAAAAAGGACCCGAGATTCTGCGTGGACTATCGACTCAATGCCATGGCAGAAAAAAATACGCCTGCCCTCTCTTTCACTATCGGCGATACTCTTGACAGTCTCCGCTACTCCCAATACTTTTCTTCGATGGACTTGAAAGTGGCTACTGGTAGATCAGGGTTGATAAACGGGACAGGAGAAAACTGCTGTCGTCACGCACGACTGACCTGCGGGTAAAGCGATGCATTTTGGACTATACCCAGCTCCAGCGACTTTCCGGTCATGGTCACCGTGCTGAGCTTAAAATGGCAGAACTGTCGTCTACCTCGATGACGTTGTGGTGTTCGCTATCAACGCTTCAATGGTAAGCCCGACAACTCCGTGCCGTGCGCTGAAGCCATCAATGCCGCTGAATTAACTCTCAAGCCAACGAAATGTCGGTTCCCTTAGCGAGCTCAAGTTTCTGGGCGCACATGTGATCAGCGGGTACTGTTCGTCCTGCCCCTGACCTGCGCGCCGTAGCGGCATTTTCTCCGCCGTTGGGCAAAAAAGGCCTTTAGAAAGATCCTTGGCCTCTTTGCCTACTGCGATTAAGCTTCGTTGAAGATTTTACCAAGCTTTCTGCTGCGGCTGCAACCAAAAAACATACCATAAAGTTTCAGGGGCATAAGAGCACCAGCTGGTGTTCGACGAGCTTAATAAAGTCTTAAACATCTGTCCTTGGCCATTTCGACCAGCATTCACAAATCAATTTCACACAGGCCCAAGTAAGACGGGGCGTGGCGCGGTGCTGGTCCAGATACAGAATGGAACAGAAGGGTAATCATGCGGGCCGGAAACTGGCTGGTGGAGGGTAACTATTCTACAGCTGGAAAAGAGTACCTCGTCTCTGGACCATAACAAGTTTCGCCCGTACGTGTAGGTATTTCCAGTGGTTATCCATCCCTTGCTCACACTGGCTCGCGAATCTGAAGGGCCCTCAGGACGCCTCACCTGGTGGAGTCTGCGACTGCAGCCGTTTAAGCCCGCAACTGATGATTGCCGTCCGGCTGAAACCACAGTGATGCCGATTGTTTGTCCGTTCCCCCGTCGGGGCTGTCCTGTCTGCACTGAAAACGGCGACGACGGTGTTTCCCTGCCGCACTAGATGTCAGTGACGCGGCAGCTCTCAAAGATGCGTAGTCCTGCGCACGGGGACTGCTCCGCTGTGAGGGACAAGGAAGCGCTGTGTCCTGCTGGCGAACACTGCCAACCTTCTCCATCCGGACAAGGTGCGCTTTACTGGGAAGAAGATTCGGCGGGACAACAGCACGGCGTGGCTGTTGATGATCTCTTCCAGTCTTCGAAAAAAATATTTTAAGCCTGCCACAATGACCCGACAGCGGGACACCTTGGTTACAGGAGGACTACTGCCACGATATGCGAAAAGTACCACTGGCCCAAGTTTGCGAAGAAAGTCCATCACTACATCCGCTCTTGCCACGAATGTAAATGACGGAAGAAACCACCGAAGAAACCGGCAAGATTTCTCCAGCCTCAGTTGTGGCGCCAGCTGCCCCATTCCAGCAAACGCCGGAATGGATTTCTACTTGGACCGTTCACCATCGATGCAGGGAAGCAGGATGGATAGTCGTCGCGACAAAATATATATCTCGGTACTCCGAGACAAAAGCCCTTCCATCAGGTACCGTTCTTGAAGTCGCCAAGTTTTTCATCGGCCCGGTGCTCCCGAATTCCCATTACAGACTGTGGATCATCGCTCATGGCCCAGCTGACACAGGATATTCTTTGTCTCAGTAGAACCAGCCACCGTCGAACCACTGCGTACCATCCGCAGATTAAGAAACTGAAAAAACGGCTAAACAAAACTATCGCCGACATTTTCTTCATGTATGCCGACGTAGAGCACAAGACTTGGGACGAGTTGTTACCCTACGTCACGCTTGCTTACAACAAGGCGGTGCAGAGACCGACAGGAGTAACCCCGTTTCAGCTGGTGCATGGTAGGAAAGTAACGACCATGCTCGTATTGATGCTACACCACGAACCAGCCGACGATGGGAGCCACGACGCTCAGGTAGTTGCTTCAACGAGCTGAAGAAGCTCACCAGCTCGCCGAACTCCGGATTCAAGATCAAGAAAGTGTCGACGCTATCCGTAACAACCTTCGTCGGATCGATGTTGCTTCAAGCCAGAAGACCGTGTGCGGGTCTGGACTCCGATACGACGACGCGGTATAAGCGAGAAACTCCTCAAGTGCTACTTCGGACCCTGCAAGCTACTTCGTCGACTAGGAAGTGTAAACTACAAGGTGATGCCCAACTGAACAAGAACACCATCACGCCGGCCACCACAAGCTGAAGTCGTCCATGCCGTGCTCCTCGAGCCGTATTACGCACGGTGAGACTATGAACAGTGAGGTGTGATCCTGCGCTACGCTTAGGACTGTGTTTCACCAGGCTCCGTATGATGCCATTCTTTTGGTTGGTTTGTTTTGTTTTGTTGCCTTGCGCGTTATATCGAGCATTCGACCCTCTTATTAGGGGAGGGAGTAATGCCAAGCTGCGTCCCCGAGACACTGCGTCTGTGGCAGAATGGTATTCTATCGCCGGCGTTCGCAGTGTGCGGACGGTAGGATGGCAAGCTCTGATGGAGCAATGATAACGGCTACCGCTGACCGCGCGTTTTTCTGCAAGCAATGATAAAATAATTCTGCCCCCTTTGCCTTTTGAAGCAGTCACACTCGACTCTTCATTAGTGCATTGCTACGTTACCGGCCGGCCGTATCAGATTGACGATTTCCGAGAAGCCTTCGAGCGACTGGAACTTCTGGGTGACGTGGCGTCATTTGGCACCTACCAGGTGAATCACGTATGGCTAGCCACCTTCCATTTAACGAGAGCAAAGGACCGCCTTCTCTCGTCACAGGAACTCCTCATCAAAGGCAAGCGGTGCATCCTGATTGACCCGAAAATTTCGGAGATTAGCCTAAAGATTCACTGGGTCCCTTGCCATGTATCCAACGACACGGTTCGCCAAGCCCTGGAGAAGTACGGCAAAGTGCATGAGGTGGCCCGCGAGATGTGGCGGACCCGAGGATTCCAGGGTGTGCAGACTACGATAAGGCTAGTCCGGATCACACTGAAGGAGGGTGTCACCAAAGAGCGCATCCTCACCAGCTCCGCTACTTCGGCGCTCTGCCCTCGTTCGGTGTTCGGCCGTGCCCGCTATGCCTCCGATGCGAGCAGACAGGGCATATCAGAAGAACTGCCGCATACTCCTGTGAGGACTGCCGCGGCTCGGCCATACAAGGCGGACCGCTGTAGATCGTCGCAGCGTGCCACGGCCAGCCCGCGTTTAGTCGAGAACACCGATCTGGTGACGGATGAAGGAGAGGCGGTACAAGCTGCCGGCGCGGACGCCCACGAGGTATCCTTTACCCTGGACTTCAAGGGCCGGTGGACGCCTGAAGCCGCCGCCGGGACCCCGTCTCCTGAAGTCGAGCGTTCCTTTGGACGGTTTTTGCGGAGACGTCCCAGCACAGCGGCAAGGCGAGGCCCAACCGAGACCGAGGCTACGGAGGAGCCAATCCTTAAGGTGGCAGCGCGTCACAAGGTGGCACAGAACAACGTGACACCGGACGACTCGGCACAGGACGCCTAAGCGATGGAGGTGGCAACTACTCCAGCAAATGACACCTCGAACAAGAGAACAGTGCCGAGGAATAGCTTGTTGGCGAACCGGTCCAACAATGCTGGAAAGCCGAGTTGACAAATCCAGGACGACGAGCCGCTCAAATCACGGACCCCTTCGGACAACTGAGATGAAAAGGCCTCTTAGCAGGGTCAACCGTCCGAACCCTTTCCAGCGTCGAAAGGGGTCACACCACAAATGTTACAGTATGCGAAGGTTTCTCGCTCCTTTCGCTCGTACCTTCGTGTGGGAGCGTTCTGGGGTCGCGCCACTTATTTGCTCACGATGGGAGAGTTAAAACTTGCAACATTTAATTGCGTTAGTCCGGTAGATCGTAAACAAAAACAATGGGTCTGAAATGGCTATAAAGCAGAATGAAAATACTGTGTTCTTGCAAAAAACGAAGCTTGCCTGCAGCTCACAGGTGCAAGAAATGGTTTCCTTTCTGGAGCGACATTTCATCTTATTTCATTCAAACGCTATCGCTCATAGCGGAGGGGCGGCTATTCTTATTCGTAAAAAAGTGCGCCTCAGTATCCTACCAGAGATGAGAAGTGATAAGAACGACCGGATCTGCGCAGTCGAACTGCCGTTTCATCGCCAACTGTTTAAAGTAGTATGTGTTCACGCCCCACTTTGCCGGTCGACCGTAAATCTTTTTTATCCGTCTGTGGAAATACTTAAACACATCGGCTAACACGGTATGGGCGGGTGATTTTACACTGTCTTAAATGCAGGAGACTGTCCCTGTTCAAACGAGCATTAAACCGACTCCAGCTCGATAGCTAAGGAAGCTCTTGCGATCCTTTCACCTTCAGGACGTAACAGAGATGGTGACGGCGCCGACTCTCGGCTATATCCATTGACAGGGAAATTGTCATTCGCGTCTGGATCTGGTGTACGCGTCAGTAAATGCCTGACGTGTGCCGAAGCTTACGCGGTCACCCCCGTTGCATTCTCCGATGCACGCTTGGTATCGGTTCGGATCGGGTAGAACTCGAACGCAGTGCAAAGAAGACTTCGGGTAGCGTACGGAAAATGAATGAGAGTTTGCTGGAAGATGAGCCACTTGTTAAAAAATGAAAGTTATTCATGAGACAAACAAAGCTTGCGTAGTCGACGTAGATAGTTGATAACTTTTTAAAGAGACAAAATAATTATCTTTAGGTAAAGCCAAGATAAAGCTGCAGGCACGCGAGCAGAGAAGCCCGCATTAGAAGAGACTCTTTCCATTTTGATTTGCAGAACAAACGCTAAGTCCTGGCCTGTTCGCTAGTAATATTTGAGACTGCAAGAGCAAACATTTTTTTCGATTCTAGAGAAGGAATATCAAGGTGCAATGATCCGATGTCGGTGCCATTTTTTGCATCAAAAGGAAGAACCGGTAACAATTTTCATAACTAAAGAGCGTAACCTCACATTCGTATCAATAAAATAACATCCCTACAAACCGGGGATAATATTGTTTCAGAGCAGAGCGACATTGAAGAGGACTTGTGCGACAGGCTCTCAAAGCTGCTAAGCGAGCTTAAACATATCGACGCAACCACTTTAGAAAGTTTCTTTAAGTAATGGCTGAAATTCCTCGTGACATCTCGGAAAAAATAAACGGGGAAATTGCAGATACTGCGGAAATAGAAGCCGCAGTAAAGAACTGAAAGTTGGAAAGTCTCCGGGAGTGGACGGATTGGGGTCAGCTTTTTATAAGAAGTTTTCAACACCGATGTTTCGCAAAGTATACAAAGACATTCTAAAAATAAGCTTTGCTACCACTCCACCGATTGCGTCAAGTACTGTCCGTCCTTTTTCCGAAAATCCGCACATGACCTCCAGCGTTACAAATGCGGAACCTCAGGCCAATCAGGTTACTCACGACTGATTGCAGGATTCTTGCCGAACTCTGACTAGACGCGCTTGCTCATGGTTTAGGTGTTATTTTTAGGAGACCATCAGTCTCATGGGTTCAGAGGCAGATCCATTGCATCGAACGCGCACTACAATAAGATATATCTGAAGAGGCGGAGTCACAACACCACATGTAGTCCTCCAAGTAGACCTAAGCAAAGCGTTTGACAAGGTGTCACACTCTTTTCTTTTCGCTCTGCCGAACATTGCCGCCTGGAAGATCGACTAACTAGATATATAAAAATATGCTATAAAGTTACAAACCACTCGATTATTACTTAATGGGCGCAATACTGCCTCTATGCGGGTAAAATCATCAGTCGGACTGGGGTGCCCAAAGTCACCGCTATTGTTTGCCGCTATACTTCGAGCCCCAGTGTAAAACAATCATAGCCGATACTTATATCCATGGCGCGAATCTGGGCGAGCTACCAACTAAGATACTTGCTTATGCGGACGACGTCGCCATTGTGTGCACTTCTAAACGAGGTTGGAGCTCGTTGTGAAGCATATGAATGAGTTCTGTACCATATCAGGGGCACAAATAAATAAACTCAAAATCAACTGGGTCTTGGCTAGGCCCATGGGCGACAAACATCTAAGTGAGATATGGGCATGAACTGGTTGCGCTCAGCCACTAATTACCTCGAGGTTGGGCTTGAAAGAGCACAGATATGTACGGGCACAGGGACGGAATCTATTTAAAGAGCACACAGGGGAAAATGAGCCAATGGTACAGACGATACCTCTCTTTGTTCAACATATCTTTTGTTTGCAATTCTGTCTGTTTTTTTTCTAGCGTATGGTACGCCGCACAAATTGATTACCTTCTCGTTCATCAGACGTTCACAAGTTTCATAGACTTTGTGCCACCTTCATTTAGCTAATCATTGTTTGAACGTACGCGCAGAACTAATTTGTTTTTGAGTCTCTTGAAGGGAGGGGGGGGGGCGGCTGGGGCTCGTTAATTTACAGTTGATATTGAAAGCCCTACGTTGTTTTTTTTCTGCGGGGACCAAGTGAATACGGGGACAACACGGTCTTCTAAATGTTCACGAGGGCGGTACCTGGCAGCCTGGCAAGTGAGTACGGTGGAGTTTTCTCCGAGAGCTCCCGTACATAGATTTGCAAGGAGACCGAAGACACCATCGATTTATTCCAAAGCCGTTTTTCCTGGGACTATTTTATGCAGGTGAAAAGGAGAACACTTTACAGGGATACCATTGATCTGGCTATCCCGCCTACATTGTTTCCACCTTCTCCCCCCCCCCCCCACACACACACACACATGGATCCCTAGGAGTATCGCCGGTATTCAAACGTTTGCGGAAATATCCGCACAAACAAGTACCAAGGATTTTTGTTAAATTTCATATGGACGTTCTACCCGTGAAGACATGGCTTAAAGGCAAAGGGTTCACTGTGCTGTGGTCACTAATTGCGCATTGTGTTCCTTCCTGGAAACTCTACACCATGTGTTCATGTACTATCGCGGATAATTTGAGCTGAAACAGCACTCCGTTCGTTTCATGGCTACCGCCGCCTGTCATCGCTCCGTAAACACTGTGCACCCTGAGGCCGAGATAAATTCTCATTTGCGCTCACTGCGCCGCTGCGCTCTTCCAGCCGTCTGCTGCAGCGAAAACATTGGCTGACAGACACCATCATGGTGCGTGTGCCGTGTAGCTCAATGTTTACGCTTTCAGCTAATATGCATTTCAGTGCATTTGAAAGAAGTGCCGAAGGTGAAAATGCGCTGTCACGCTCGTATCTCTTCGAGGAGCGCTGGCTGACGAAGCTGCTTGGCCCCCAAAAGGAGCCGATCTGAATATCATCGAATACGTTTGGAGGCGTTAAAGTAGCCATGTCACGGCGTCCCCTTCACCTCGCCAATGCACACAAATTGTTGAAAGCAATGAGAGGTGAATGGGAGTGGCTTCGGGCCAAGCCAGCCTCGTGGCCGCGCTCTATGGTTTCTTACCAGACAGGATGAGAGCTAGCCGTGGTCGCGGGTCAGGGGAGAATAACGTGGTATTCTTTGTAAGTTTTACTGCGCCTCAGGATTCTCTGAACCGGACTTCTGCCCATTGGAACAAAGCTTCATGCTACGGTTGCGACTCACTGTGTGACGCCTTTAACCAGCACATAGTTTTGGGTGGTGGCTCCATGATCCCGATCTTCTTGTATAGTGGAGTTGCACTCCCTCGCCGACTATTAACCTTTTGTGTCTGACATTGTCCTCTGCGAATATTGTTTGGATGAAGTTTCAAACTCCTCCTTCTGGCAAATATATGACTGTTTGTCCCATTTTATTACGACTATAAATTTCTAAATAAAACACTGGTGTCTTGTTAGCAACTTGTTTTGTTTCAAACATGACACGCAGTAAAAACCCAGTAATAAAGAGTGATATTTTTTAACCTTTTCATACCAATCAAGGTTAAAAAACCTCAGTAACATGTATGTGTCCGTTTTTTTAAACAGCTGTGAACAAGGAAAAAGAAAAAAGTAAATACCTTGGAGCTGGACTAAATCCGGAATACAGATTTAAGCTATATCTTTACGATGTCCTACTTTGTGCATGCACTTAACCCAAACGAAAACAACCTGCAACGTATTTTGATGTGATTTTCAAGAACGATTATACAGCTGCAATTTAAGATACTGAAATATGTTTTCTTCACCAGTCAGCGTTTTGTCTACATGATCCTACGCGATAGAATCAGCTAAATCAATCAAAATAGGAGGTGACAAGTGTAATCTTTTGTTGCTCGCCCTCCCCCTTTCCGCCCTACCACACCGCCCGCTGTCGCACCCGCCGTTTCGCTGGCAGACGGCCGGAAGAGCGCAGTGGCGCAGCGCAGCGCAAGTGATGATTTATCTCGGCCTCAGGGTGCGCCGGTGTGCGGAGCAAGGCGACAGGCGGCGCAGGTAGTACCCTCCGCGGGCCGGAGCGCTGTTTCAGCTCATATTGTCCGCGATAGTACTGTACAAACGCTGAAATACTTTGATCGGAGCTCGGCCACGCGTTCAATATCCACACTCGGCCAAACTGGAATACTATGAAGTTTCTTGAAATCCAAGCTGGCGATAACAAAAAATGTGTCGAAGTGCTTTTTCTACACGGGCTGCACGCGATTTGGAAAACCCGGGTGGACCATTTAATGGTGGCCGAGATGGGCAAACCCGCTTGGAACCACTCTGTAGACGGCTTTGCTTAAACTAGCAGCGTGCTGAGCACGCTGAAAATATCTGACTTTGCACATTGGCCCGCATCGAAATCGTGTTTCAAAAAGTACATGGTGAAAAGAGCCAAAAATATAAATAGACACTCTATAATTTGTAAACGACCATTACCCCTTAATCGAGCGTGCTGCGTCATGCTCTTGACATGTTAGGAAAGTGATGTGCCTATATGCCTTTTCCTTTTGCTGCTGCCAGTTGGCGGCTCTTATTTTGTGAATGAACACGTTTTATATAATAAAAAAAATGCCCGTGTCCGAATGGTTATTGTGCTTGGCTCCCATGCAAAGGGCCGTGGTTCGACGCCTGGGAGCGGACGCACATTTCTGCTATTTCTGTAGGTATCGCATTCTGGAGAATTCAAGAACCCTGTTGCTTATTTAAGAGTTCGAATACTTGTATAGTCTGTTGCAGATTAAGAAACGTTTTCAAGGGAAAGAAGGGCAGGGGAGGAGGTAGCAGACCGAATGATCGAGAGAAGGGGAAGGAACCTCTCCTCTCTTCAGCATTCCGTCTGCTTCGCCCTCCCTGCCAGAAAACGTTTCTTAACCTGTGACGGACTATACGCTCCGAAACGTCTACGCCAATTGTTCCAGACGCCCACGCGTCTATTTAAGGGACTCCGCGTGGCGCGCCGCAGCCAGCCTTTCCCTAGCGCTCGATCCTGCTGTACCGCCGACATTGACACCTGTGACGCTAACATTCTTCTGTTTTGGTTTGGGCACAAGTTCGCTCCATTAGACGTTTAGTTCCTCCAGTTAATTCTCCGCCTCATCATTTGTCATTCGTGACAATATGTTACAGCAAAATATGTTAGAAGGACGTAATTTTTTTAAACATTATCTTAATATTTTTTCACAAACGTTTCTGGAACGTTTGTATATGTTGTGTAACGTTACATTACATTCAGCAGTATGAAGGAAACATTACTCGAACACATTTCTTTGATGTTATGCTGTAACATTTTCTAGAAAAGCACCGAAAAGTGACCTAACGTTACACAACATTGACAACATTCTAGCAATGTTTCAGCGACATTCGGTGTTACTAGGGAACCTACCCTGAGGGCAATCAAGGCAGAAGGCTCGACGCAAGGTTTTCACGCCACCACAAGCATTCCCACATTTTCAGCTTGGTGGTTTGTCCGAAATCCAGAATTGACAAAACAGAAAAAAAAAGGGGGGGGGGGGCGTTGAACCTTGTTTGACGTAGCCTGGAAGTGTGTTAGAGCGTATTTGAGGTGTGTATAAGTCGCTGTCCCGCCTAGCCATGGCGAGAGCTAGGGTGCGTGTGTTTCTCTGATCATTTCCTGTTACGCCGGGCTATGTCAACCACGCAGAAGAGATGAGAGGACATATATGAAAGGGAAAATAGAGACAAAGAAGCTGAGAGGCATCCTCGCCTACGTACACATGCCTTAAATTTTGTTCTGGGAAAAGGGCATCCTACCGGTTGTGCCAAGCCCGAGTCTGTTCCGTGCTATTTTGGCTGCGGCTTCGATGACGAGCAACGCACCACATCGTCCTCCCCTTCTTACAAAAAATCTGTCTTCGGGTGGCATACCAAACGATCCAGAAACCTCTTCACGTTCTTATTATTTTTTGTTTATTTTTATGCTTTTTAAATCTATACATAGGCGGTTAGGGCTGGATAACCATAGATGACAAATATATTCTTGACACCATTTTTTAGTTATAATTCTATGGCTAAACATTTCGCCACCTCACTTGCACCCTCGTTTTTTTATTTTATTTTTAAAGGGGAGAGGGCGAGGACGTGCGGTTGATTTTTAGACGCTGTTCGGGTGTAAAAATTCGCACAGGTGAGCCAGTCGACAAAGTGTGATGGAACTTTCCACAAATGTGTTTTAGGTAATGCATTGCTCATAGTCGAATTTTGTGAGTGTAGGTTCCAGAAACAAAAGGACGCAATAAAGAAAAAAAAAATCTTTGTTTTTTTAATGCCCTGGGAGGAAAACACTGTAACTCACATATGGCACCACATGGTAGAAACTTTTGGTGGCTTCTTAAAAATAATTACCCTGAAGGAGATCCAGCATATCCGAGCGTGTGTGGTACGATATTTCAGTAGCAGCGTCAACATGAAGGTAGTTGTTTGTTTTCTTCCCGCGCATAGAAAGAACAAGATTTTTCTTCTTGCTTGTTTTTCTGAGAAACGTATACACCAACGAAATTTTAGTATGATCAATTCACCCTTATAAACACCTTTGTAACAAGTTCCATGTCACTTTGTTAACTGGCCTATTTATACCTATTATTTTACGTCCCAATAGCGCTCAAGAACACCTCGTACAAACCCATCAGCTATACGCATATTCGGTATGAAGTACTGCAAAATGACAATGCTACTTGAAACACTATATTTTATTTGCGCTAGTAATTAACGAAAACCCATAAAGTCAAGATATTTTCTTTTGTGTAATAAAAAAAAACTTAAACAAGAACTTTAAATAAAGATCTTGGGCGAATACTGTGAGGGTTTTAGACCTCTACTTCAACAAAAAGGGTCTACGCTCGGCTGTACAATTAGGAAAAGAAAACAGTGAAGTTTTGAGTCGTGTTGCAATATTGTTTAAATTTTTCTTGGCAGAGCTGGGGGGGTTGCTCGAAGGCAGTCGTGTTCGCCATCCACAGGTCACAATGGCGTCCTAATAGAAAAAAAAACATTTTAAAAGGTGGTGAGTACGGTTAACAAAAAGCATATTGAAATCAAAAGCAAATAAATTAGTTTCCTTCTGCTGTGCAATAAAATTAGTCTATAATATTCACAAAGCAGGTGGTTCCCCTTATTTGCAGAGATAAAGTAAAGTGAAATTGGGCTAAAGAAGTGAGCAGATGTTGACAATCATTTTATCGGAAAAGAAAGTGCGAAACCCTGTCGGCTTAAAAATGTGCTAGAAACTTTATTAGGCTCTTTTAAAGAAACAAGTTGTCATGCGCCAGTCATTAGACAACATGTTTTTTTTTAATTTATACTTTGTCATTTTGTCTCATTATATTTGTGTAAGTAGAAAACTCTGACCTGTTAACCACAAGCTGTAGTATCATCGTTGTTTGTTTCCAAACACATTAACAAGAAACGTCCTTGCTCGCTTCTTATACACACTTTGTGAGCTGCGTTTTTAACATGTTTTTTTGTTTTCTATATTATTGTGGGTGTTTATTGTTTATTTTGTTTGTTTTATAGTTTATTTCTATACTGCTGTGTTTTGGTGATGTCCTGGTTACTTCACTATAGATACCAGCTAATGGCTTGTGAACGGCAATATTATGAAAATAAATAAATAAATAAATAAATTAGTTAATAAATACATATATGTCCAAAGGTTTTGTAGTTTTCAATGGCAGCCATGACCTAAATTGTTAATGATTGACATTGCTGTTCTTGTATTCACTAAGCCGCCAACGTCGAGTCGTTAGTCAATAAAAGCAAAGAGAAATGAAAGTGGACAAGATACATGACTTGAGAAACAAATATAACTTCATAAAAAATTGAGAACTTACCTCCTTGACTTGGAAAAGGTATTCGAAGAATGGTGCAGTTCATGTAGTTCGAATACAACACGAAATTGTGTGTTGGTGGGCTAACTGTGGGAAATATTCACTCTATTTAAAAGCCATATCCAACATTTATATTTGAGAGTGCGCAGTTCCATCTCAAATAAGTGTAAAAAGACTTTTCTCTAGGTTAGAACTATTGTTTGTTATTTACTGCATAGAGTTAGCATCTTCGAAAGTGGACGTGAAAGTGGGACGTTTCCTAAATTGTTATGGCAATCTTTAAAAAAATAATAGTTATATATTTCATGCGACTCGATATATGGTTGTTATAACTATATAAGACTAAGGTATATTTTAATGATGGTGAGTATATTGTGACGCTCACCTGTTTCAGTCAGATTAAAAATTAATTCATTCAATTGTGCCGAGTGAAACATAATTTTATTACGACTTTGAAAATACTGAAAAAATGTGCCATAGCCAATATTGCTGTGAATAAAAGAAGAAAACTAATCCTGCCTCGTGCATGGCCGAGTGAGCAGCGCAGGCAGCTGTATCCAGCTCTGGGGTTCACGGGATTGCCAAAGTGTGGCGCTGCACAAAGTCTCTTCGTACATTTATTCATTCGTTACAATCTGTGCCTAGTTTGCGTTTTCAACGCCATACTTTATCGCGCTATTTTAGTAGGTGACCTCAATCATCGTTCTTTCATTGTCGTCCTTGTACCTGAGCCAATTACAAAGCCTCTCCAGGGAAGGGCTTTTCTAATCGTAGGCGCGAGCGTTTGAATCTCTACTCAAACCTGCAGGTTGCCGCTGCGCCGGCTGCGCTAGAACGCTCCAAGGCTCTAGCTGCGCGCTCCGTTGGCGTTTTGGGTTCGTTGGACACCAATGTGTGCAAGGGAAAGGTGGAGCGCACAATGGCAGGGGTTTACGGACACTATACTGTGCAGCAAAGTGTGGCCAAAATACCTCGAAGAAAGCGGAATGCAGTTTACTTGGCTCCCCGATGGACGAAAAGTGTGTTAATCAGTTCACGGTTCAACTCTTGCTTTACTAAACTCTTTAAGGCGAAAGTTTATACGTCCGATTACGCGAAAAGGCGTTAGCGTTGTACCCAGAAGATGGCCATAAAAATACGTCATCAAGTGCGCGCCGCTCAAGGTCAAAGCGGGCGCGCCTCTACAAATAAAACACAAAGGAAAGCACAGCAACGCACATGCTTCGTCACAGAAGCCATGATGCCGGCGGGGCGCCCCGCCTGCACAGCGGAGCATAATGCCACCGCTGCTTCCTGCGCGTCAGTTGCGCCTCGGACATCATCTGTGCTCGTTGTGGGCTGCGTGCGATGCACTGTGAGGCGACCGCGTCTACATCTACGGGCTCCGAATACAATGCCGGCAGAAACAACTCTAATACGTGTAAAACCAACACTCAAAAACATTTCACCCGCGGGACTATAATGCTTTTGCGAACCTACACGTAAACCGTCTTAAATGTCATCGGCGTGTTTTTTTTTCTAATTTATGAACAAGTGATTTACAAGATGTTATCTGAATAAGCAGGTCATAAAGTGTATCTCAACCACCCTTCCCATTTATCACGTTGCTTTGGTGGGGTTGTGAAGTCTGTTTACGTTCAGCGACGCCTGATGCGAGCACTAAAGTGCGCGCCTCACGCCAATACAGTGTTTTAGTAGATCGTTTAGTCACTCCCGCTATACGCTATCCGCAATTCGCTACGACCTCCGCTATATGTAGTGCATACTTGGGTAGTAATTAGATTACAGTAATTAAACTACTGTAATTTAATTACCTTTGTTAGTAGTTGCAATTGTAATTAATTACTTTCTGCTAAAAGGAATTGTAATTGTAATTGTATTTAATACTCTTGAGCGCCAATAATTGCAAAATTTTAGGCACAATTACAATTACTTTTGCAAAACTTTGCGGCGCCAACGGAACTTCACTGAAAGCTCTAGCGTTTGCAAAAGCGTCCCAGCTCTAGGTGAAAAAATCACATAAAGACACGTAGTCACACACACACGCACAACATCAATAGTGTCGCATCGTTTCTCGTTTTGTTGCTTACACTATGGGCTGAGAAACAATCCTCTTTGGAGCCTACCTCAATGGCGCGGTGTAGCGCCGTCTGCTGTGCGAGCAGAAAACAATAGCGTAAACATGCCAAAATATTGAAGGAAAAAAATTGAGCTTCAGCTTTCAGCCGAGGTTGAGAATTTTAATTGTCTATAAAGTTACTTTTGTTTATATTTAGCCAGGCTTTTACGTCCCTCTTCAAGTACTGTCACATATTTAGATCTTTGTATTTTTTCCAGTTTATTTTCTGTTGGCTTTACTTTGGATATTATTTGCGTAAGCGGTTTGGAGACTGACCTCGCACCTATATTGTTACCAATGATTCAGGAGTCCCGATTAGGTTCTTATATATTTCTGGGCCATTATAATTTCAACTCGATGTAAATAATTTACAATACCATGATGTTTGTATGAAAATGCGGTCGTATTTGCGCGCGTGGGCTTTAGTTTTTACATTAAAACTTGTAAAACATTCATATCTGACTAGTTGTCGTATTTTCATTTGCCTGGCTAACAAAAGTCTGTCAACTCAATTTTTGCTTTAGCGATCTGGTGTCTTCCAGCATTTGAACTAATTTAATATTATTTAATAAAAATATAAAAACGTAGTACTTCACTGCCCCAAAACTGTCAAGTTCCATCTTGAATTTAACAAAATTCGTAGAAGAAAAGTATACAACACATGGCATTTATGCAGCGATGCTTAAGTCTCCTCAAACTTTGGGGCAAGGAATGAACAAATACGGTTCATTCTATACAACTCGTTTAGTTATATGGCCCAAGTTGGGTAGCTCTCAGACGTAATTACAAAGTAACTGCATTACTTTTAAAAGTAATTTGTAATTGTAATTAATTACTTTTCACGTAGTAGTAATTGTATTGTAGCTAAACTGCCGTTGAAGCAAAGATAATTTTAATTAGAATTAAATTACATTTTGAAAGTAATTTACCCATGTATAAATGTAGCGTAGGGGAACCGCGATTTCAAGTTTTTGCAAAAATTTTTACAACCCGTTACAGGTTACAGCGTTACGAGAGCTAACGCAACGCCACTGGTGACCTTTCCAGTCACTAAAGCTTGCGTAAAACTAAGGGCTGTAGAGTAATACCTTCTAATTATTTTACTAACGACGGTATTTGCATAGATTTTGTTTTCTGGAATGAAATGCAAATATTTCCTTATTTTATAAGGAAATAAGTATTAGGTTAGTAATTGACAACAACTGACGGCCAAGCTGTCCAAGCTGATCCGATACAAGTCAGGCTCAACACCCTAGTTTAAAAAAGACTTCATTAATAAATGTCCCTACCTCCATGGATCTCACCAATCATTCAAAGCAAGCCTGATGGTACCATAAGTTTAGTCTCCAGGAGGCAGCCACCAGCCAGCGCGTGCATAGGACGAGTCGAGCTAGCGCCGTCTTGTGCTACGCACGCGCAGAGCTTAGTCTTGCTTAGAGATTTATTTAAAGCTCTAAACATCACATTCAAACATTAGAGACATTCCAACATTCTATACATTAGAGAATTACTGTTTAGTTCAATACTCGTGGTCCTCTTTCGCTTCACCGCTTCACACGTGCAGAAATAATAAAATTTCATTGATTCCGGAAACGATAACGTAGCCAAACTGTCTGATGAGACCGGTCTACTAAAACAGAAGTTTTCTAAATTTAATATTGGAGCGCGGAATATGTTTAGTTGCTGAAGTATGTTAATACTTACTAGGAGTCCTCGCAAAGTACATGTCATTTGGGGGGAGCGGCTCTACTCGAGAAGCCCCAAAATTAGGGATTCGTTGCGTGTCACCCAACTGCAAAAGAAAAGTATATTTAGTAGTGGTTGGGAGGAAGTAAATACTTATCGGAGGACGATAGAAATCACAATTACCTATCCCTATTTCTGTAGCTGTACTGTAACGTGTAGTTCCAGGGTGTTCTTTTTCCCATAACCTTGAAGCTTTCACACTGTAGAGGGTTACCTGTGAAAGGATCTGTCAGATTATACGTGCGCCACTTGACCCATTGCGTAGCGTTCATTTCGACCACCTGCGAAGAGTGCAACAACACATATTACTGCGTCGTGCATCATGTTCCTAAAGTAAATGAGCATTTCAGATGCTCATAAACTTTTCGAATGCAATATGTATAAGCTTGGCAAATGAATACTTCAGTATAATTAATAATTGTTTGTTAAGATTCGAATATAAAAGCTTATATAGAACGACAAAATATTTTAGATGACGAGACATAGTGAAGCCCCAAAATATACATGCGATTTACCAAACGTAACCCGGCACGTTAGCAACCTAACCTATGCTGCCACAAAAAAAAAAATATTGTTATTTTTTTGGTTAGAAACGTGTTCTTCGTGCAAGGCTTATAAAACTATTAGCCACTGAAGAAAATGAGCCATCTGCGTTAAGTTATTATTTCGAACTCTTTATGTTCACGTTCCGCGCATTAAAAAGCACGGTGATCGAGCCGAAGCACGCACTTTATCACGCCATTCCGCCGTGTCCTTCCGCATGACAAAGAGTGCCTACTATGCTCACCGTCGCCAATGCAACGAAGCGTTACTGGATAAACGGACACGCGAACGCAGACGCTGAAGTGAGCAATAGCGGACGTTATTTGGCGAACATCGAACGCTAAAGTGGATGACGCTAGCCAAAACCGGACGCGCTGGTGAAGGAGCCCCGCTGGGAGCAGGAAGTGGTCACCTGCTGAACCCTCGGCTGTTCAGTTGAAGCTTGGTGCAAGCTCGGGCTTGAGTATATAATAAATTCGTCCCTATCCGAAGCCAGGGTTACCCCGCGTAACGTGGTCAGTTTGAGAGCCTGGCTTGTAACTCCCAAGAGGCTCCGCCGACCTGTTACCCGTCGTCGTTTAGCAGACGATGCTCGGGAGACGCAAGGGGTAGGCCTTTGCTGGCTTGAGACGTATATATTCGCGTGTACATCTATCTGGAGGACGCTTCGTTGCCCATAGAATTGTGGCCGTAGCAGACGGACATTATCCTGTGGAAGGGAGACGGCGGTGTGGCGAGATGAGGTTCGTCCTTCGGGTCTTCTGCCGTGCTTTCCAATAGGCGGAACGTGAACCAAAATAGTGAAATGAGGATTTACCGCAGATACATGGTTTTTTTATGCGTCTACTATTTTGCCGGCTAATGAACTAAACGCATGTTGTTGTTGTTGTTTTTGCCACTTGGCGGCGGGTGTTTTTTCTGGAACATTAATCTAAAATACGAAACCGCCAAACTTTTTATTAATAAGTACCTTATCACTGCGGCGCAGAGCGTAATCCACCCTGAAGTAAAGGGCTGTCATTTCTTCGGGCGTTCATTTAGTGTTTGCGTGCTTCGAAGAGCGTCGGTAGTATTAAAACAATAGAAGAATGGTGAAGGAGTTTACTACAAACCCGAAACGTTACAGACCTATACGTCCTGTGAGGTAGACGTGCTAGCAATGATATTTAGCTTAACGTCCGTTCATAAGATAAAGAATACCAATACAGACAGTAGATTTCACGTATGACAAAGCTCGTACAGCATCAAATGCACTTCCGGCCTGGCCTACTTCACTTATTTCTTTAGTTTCTTGGCGATTTTAAAAGACTCGGATATCTCCTTGGTGAAATGTTTGACTGTTAATCAAAACGCTTGTTAGCTTCTTTCAATTTTGTGTTAGTATTAAAGATGTAATTCGGAATGCAGAAGTTACGAATCTTGAATAATAATTGGGGTTGTGTGGATATTTAGTCAGCATGTATTTGGTCAGCCATTTCAAAGTTGCTACGAGTCACTCACTGTAGATGAGAAGCTTAGCCGGCGCAACACAACCGCTAGCCTGTGTCTTTAACGTGCACCACGCAGTAGTGGTATACGACCGCACGCCAGTACGATGCTCATCCAGATCGAAACGGGCAGGGGTGGGGAATAAACCCAGGATCCCTGGTTTCCCCAGCGCGAGCTTTCGCTTTACAAATCTTGATGTCAGCTTCATTATGTATATGTTTGTGTATATATATAAATATATATTCTTTTGTATAGACATGCCTCAGACTATATAGCAAATCAGAAATGACAAACAGAGTTGTAAATGCAAGCAGTCTAATAATAACACAAAGTAATCAACAATCATATCGAGATGGCAAACTAATTTTCCAGCAATATAGCGGAAGGATGTTAAAATTCATCATGATATTAGTTTTTTGCCTGAAGTCTATTGATTGAATAAAAAAGGCATTTGTACATAATCTGTTCAACGTGACAGGTTAGTGATTATTAGACGTTAATGTTGTCGATGTTTTAGTCATGCTTTTATGAAAGCCGTATCACTGATTATATTTTGAATTTTATAGCGATCGATAACTGCTTCGACTGGAAAAGCAGCATATCCCAACAAACATTTGGCTGTTCAATCTTTGCTATTTCGAACATATGGTTTAGTTATCTAAATGTACGAATTCGAGAAGTCTTTTTTGAAACCGGTCCCTTTTTATCTACAAATTGCAATATTTACGCGAAGTGTAAGGCTTTTCGGCTATGTATCAGTTATTTTTTAAAAGACCCACATTTCAGATTACACAACTGAACGCCAGACGACGCAAACAGAACTGTGTACGCGCTACATTTAACACGGTGCGTCTGGTGTTATCCGCGCACCGAGTAGAGGCTGTCAAACATTCGGTTTGTTTACAACCGGAGCGCGGGTGTCGTCTTGCCTTACGGAAACGAGCTAAAGGAGCTTCAAAAATCTACGTGTGTAGGAATCGAGACTTAAGGCCCGTTCACACAATTGTGTTTAGTTAGGACCGAGTTATTGTGATCTCCTTTCAACGAGAGAACACACTGGCACGTCTGCGCCATCTGTGAGGTGACCCTGGAACTGGATATCACTAGAGCGAAAGTTCTGCAGTATTTACGGCTATATCAAATGTAAGTACTACCTATAAGCAATGTTCGTTGATAACAATGTAAAACATTTTGAAGCAAAAAAAAGAAGAGAAAATGTACGGAAATGCAATGTTGTTCACGGCCATCCCATAAATGGCGTCAGTGTGTTAAGAGGTTTTAATAGCACACTGGCGTAAGCAGATGCAAGTAGTGTGAACCAGCCTTTAGTTTTCGGTTTCGGTGGAACGCCGCTTCGTCTTCGGCCGTTGTTGCTGCTACGTGATGTATGTCAGTATGGTTTGAGGAGCAGGAGAGACGAACGTCACAACATGCCCCCTTACTACGCTCCGGCAACAATACCGCCGGCATGTCGCACTGCATAATTGTTCTTTTATTTTATTGTACACAGTTTTTATTCTTAATTTTGTATTATTTTAAATGAACATGTGTGAAGTTTGTCTGCCAATGAAGTCACCGGTACAAGCGGACCGGTACATGCCAGACGTCTGGAAGCTCCTCAACGATCAACGCCTTGCAGCTACATCAGGATAATATTCAACGAATATCAAGAGAACCTATCTGCGACGAAGCGGAGATCTGCGTTCAAGTGAGTTGTTCATAAGATGTGACAATGGTCAATACTAACCCTAACACTGATATTTTTCCTATTCCATCTTTAACATAATTTAGTATCCAACTCCGATGGTGAGAAAATGAACGTGCTAAATGATAGCGCGTCTGTTCCAATAAATTGGTAGCAACAGGTAATAAAAACGCTCGTCGGTAAACTTTAATAATTCGGTAACTTCTAGAGTAGTGATAAGTCTTCTTGGGGTTTATATTTTAAACATGCATATACCTAAAGCACAAATGTTTATATTTGTTCTCTAGCAGTATGCGCTTTTTTAATTTCCTTCTCACGTTTTTTCTGCAGTCGAAAAATTACAAAAGTTACTCGAAATTGCATGAAAAACAAACAAACAGTTGATTGTAACTTTTCCTTTACAAAGATGCACTTACTCTGGTTGCATTTTGTTCTCGTAGTTTTGACGGGTCGTATTCAGGGGGAACTGTAGTCATGCTGCCATGTAATCTCCCCTGAGGTCTAGTAGTAGTCATTTCGCCATAGGCTCCCACTAAAACTCCACACACAAAAACGGCCAAGCTTAAAGCAAGCTTCATGTTGTGCCTCAAAAGCAAACAAATCGGAGCGTCTGAAACGTTCACGGATTTGAGTATTTATACGTTCTGTGATACCAGGCCTCTTCTCCGTGAGCCAATCAACAGCTCGATGACCAACAAAAAAATCACCTTGTGGAGGAGTACAGCAGGGCGTGGACAAAAAGCACGCAGAAAACCAGATGGCGGTTGTTACTTACGACAGGGCTCCACTCTGCACAAGCAAGCTATTGCGCAACATCTGCTAGTGGCATAACTTGCGCGGTTCCGTTCACGCGGAGCTCTGCAGTGTACAAGAAAGGCGTTCGACCCACGAAACAAAGCCACACTTGGCTACGCAAAAGGTACCAGCCAGAACAATAAAATACTTACAAGTGACCTCCTGTCGCTCTCGGGTTGGTTATCTCCGAGGTTCAACGGGTTAAATTTGATCCTTTAAGCCGGGGTCACACTGCTGATACATCATACAAAAGACAGGCTGCAAACACAAATCACCGCAATATCCGTTGTTCGAATGCCCAGTGCCAAGTGCCGTTCGAATCTGTAGGCAGACCGTTTTTTGTATGACGCATATGCAGTGTGACGCCGGCAACGAAGACTCTGGATTATAACTTCTAACTGGTAGTTAGAAAACGCCGACGCTGTTTTGTAACCCAATAAAACCGTTTTTTTTTTGTGGTAAAAATGGGTTTGGTCTCACAGCCTGCCTAATGTGACCCATTTGCCGGACGTGTGTCATTCCTAGATAAACGCTAAATATCTATTTAGTTTGTAAACCAAATCAAATTACATAACATTGAAAATAGTCTCTGCTTCCAGTAGGGTAAAGGAGCCGATCTGCAACTGATGGCACGTATGTCTCGTTCATATGGACAGCTCCGTTCCTCTAAGGAAGCGTAGAGAATAACGAGAAAAACATATGAGAGTTCACTAAGTTCGTCTCCAAAGGTGTGGTCTATATAGCGAGGTATAACTAGGGTCCTTCGTTATCGGGTAAAACCCGATATTTCCTGATATTTACGCCCCAAACATGTTTCTCGAAAATATGGTTAAACCCGATTTCTCCTCGAATTCCGGAATTACATTGCAGCATTGTCCCAATTACCCTGCACCGAAAATGTTTTCTAGGAAACAAAGAGTTGGTAGCGACACATGCTCTGGTTTCAGACCACGGAAACAATCCTAGATTTTTTGGATTCAATGAACAGCAGTTACATAGATTCAGCCAATCAAAAGTGGCCTTTATGTACCGTCTAAAATAACCCCTTGCCCTTCTTTTGCCGTTTTAACCTGCGCAAAAAACACAAACAAAAAAGAAGAAATGATGAGAAACTGCCTATTTCAAATGTACGTAAGCTGCAATGCTGAGATAACAGTTCTCTCAACTTAGATACAATATCCGAAAACTGGACAGGTCTATAATGAAGACGGAGATATGCTGCGCATTCAGAATATAATGTAAGCAACAAGAATTTACGAAACATTTTAAATCCTATGAGAACTATTACTATGTTTCAGTGCTAACTTGTGTAGAGTACGTTATTGAAATTATATTCGTACTGAAATCGATCACTTGTTAATTATACTTGTATATTTCTGAATATAACTCGAAAAACACGTTCTTCATAGTCATTAATAAAAAAACCAATTTCTTCCCGATTATTATCTCGGATCAAAGCGTTCGATTTTTACCCCTCAATTTTAAAAATGATAAAACCCGAAAACGAAGGGCCTTAGCGGATACCCATGTTAACCGGATCCGTATTAACTGGACATGACTGTAAAGTGTCACGAATTCGAAACACACAAAAAAAATGAAACATTGGATTTTATATATAAATACAGGGTTCGTTGTTTCTGGTATGTATTGATAAACCCGGAAACCTAATTCCCGAACAAGTTGGGTAAGAATCGAGAAAGAAAATTCGGAATGTAGCTGTGCCCGAATAAAACAAAACAAAAACAAGCTTTACATTTTTGTCACCATCTCCATTTTTTGTCAAGCCCGCACTCAACTGTTCGCAAGGTTGTTATGTCGCAGTCAGTTCAGTTGCGTTCGGCAACGACACGCTCCTGTTATGCTCCATACTTAATGACATCGTGTGTTCATCTCTTAACATTCTTAAGTGGTTATCTTATAATGCTAAACAAATTTTCGTAATATACAAAATGTCCCAAAAAACTTTACAGGTTTTTTTTTTCTTTTCCCATTGCAAAAGTAGATTAAGCATCGCCGAAGGCTCACTTTCCACCCAAACGTAGGGCTAGAGGTCGAAGCACATGCCAAATTTTCAGCCCGAACCGATAATTTATTTAAAAGTTGTATGTGATTGTCTAAAAATAGAAATGGAAAAATGCTAGCCGACGAAGCTCTATGGCGCCAGAGATTGAAAATGGGCAAAAATGGGACCCATTCTCCAATTGGAATTTTTAGAAAATCCCGAACTTTCGAATAACATAAGGGTTCGTGCTGAAACTTTGCATCTGGTCCGGACCTCTTGCGCTACCTTTCGTCGGAAATTGAGCGTTCGACGATGCATAGTTAATTTTTGCAATAATAATAAACAACTGTCTTTGTTTTTTTTTTGGGAGGGGGGGGGGGGTTACTTTGTAAAATATTTTATAAATCTGCCTCGGTGTCGAGTTTTCTCTTCTTGATCTTCCGATACGTTTCGTCTAGGACGTCACTTTAAAGTTCCATGTCGATGACTTTTTAAAAGCATTACCAGTCACAGCACAAAGCCGAGGATACGAATATAGTTTTTGTTTACAGATATTATATACTTCGCTTCACTGTAAGTCCGTTCGCAACCGACGCTACAATTCAATGAAGCCTATAACGAATCATCAAAAGAGCATCGTCATTACGCTCATTGTGGTTGTGGCTATTTCCAGTCACTGGTTAAAACTTTCATGCAGAGAAGAAAACGCATGATTGCGCTGAATTCACTGCGAGTGATTGCGTGAGTTGGTGACGGCAGACGCGCGAACACGCTCACTCTATGACGATGCACTTTTCGGACTGCTTGATTGCCTCCACCGAATCGGAGTGTTAACTTTGGCCGGACTTAAGCAAAACGTAGTATAGCTATGGTTTCCCGTACTTGAGTTTTATATTTTCCACAGAATCAGTGTTCTTCTTTTTTTTTTTTGGAAACAATCGTCGGTACCTGCAACACGTTCGCGTTTACGATGGCATAAGTTAAAAAAAGTCAGGAATTGCATTTAGAATTACTCGAGGCTAAATTCGAATCAATTATAATTACAATTCCCCTGTCTATAAAAGTGAAGCGCATAAAGCGCATGCGCGTCCTACTGTGCCTGCAAACATGTGTCTTTTCCCGCTTTACTGTGGCGCGGCGCCTAACTCGGAATCGAGTGCGTGCTACCACCTCGGAGAGAGCGCTTACTGACATGACACCTATAAAGCAAGAAGTTACGGCAGATCCACTGAGCGATACGCTCAACTGGTGATAAAGCAAGATGGAATGACACGCCGAAATGCGGCGCAATGCCGCAGGCGGTATCTCCAGTTTCGGAATGTGTAGCAGACGCTTGTCAGCCGCAAGCACTATCTCCGAGGCGGTACCACGCGCCCGATTCCGAGTTGGACGCCGCGCCGCAGAAAAGCGGGAAAACACACATGTTTGCAGGGTTTGCAGGCACAGTAGGACGCGCATGCGCTTTTGTGTGATCTCGAAACCAGGCGACCCGCCGGCAGATGGCAGAGCAATGCGTTTCAGTCGCAGCTCGCGCGTCCTGGGGACTTTTGTCCCCGACTGTACATTGTAGAGCAAGGACGAGGTGACTAACGGAGGACGGCGCCGGCCGATCGCCCCACACCGTAGCCAGGGCCTCACTCACGTTTACGCTCCGATATCCTTCACAACTTCCATACGCGTACTCTTCCGTCGGCTTTTACGCGGACGAAACTTGCACAAACGACCTCGCTGCATTAGACCAGCCGGCGTAGCTACGTGCAAAAGTACGTATACGTCGATAGCTACGACGGGACTGCTAGACAGATGAACAAATGCCGAACTTCTTAGAGAATAGATAAATGACCCGAGGAAGCAAAATATTGGAATATGTAGACGACTCGCGGCACCTAGATGTAGCAACGTTGGGTAGCTACAACTCAACTGCTAGACAAACAAATTTCCCTAACTTAGTAGGATAAAAACTTTGTGCAAAATATTTCGAATCTGGCGGCAACTTGCGCCACCTACTAAATTACTTTTAGCAGCCTATGAAAAAAAAAAAGACAATAGAAACGAATCTGTTAGTATGCTGTGAACGATCCCGACTAGACAGTAACCATACATACATTGCAGACAACAACACAAGCACCACATATTACACACCGCCGACATAGACATATCATATGCATAAACACGACTGCGATACTGCAACCCGGCACTTCCTACTTGATATGCTTTTCTTCCCGCGGCGTTGTGTAACGCCGTGGCTGAGATGTGCAGATGAACTCTTTGGTCGCTGGCCGTTACGTGTTTATAGAAGAAAAAAAACACGGCGGAAAGGACAGCCGTGTTTAAGAAGTGTTTGCATTAAAAAGTATAGAGGCAAAATCTATAATGTTAGTCCGTTGCGAAAGATAAAGATGTATTAACAATAAATCTTAAACCGGTTATGAAAACGTTCAAATTTTTGTTATTTGCTTGCTTGACCAGTGTTACGAGTAGTCCGACTAGCTTGAATCAGATATAAAAACAAATTATTGGGATTTTATAATTATATATTAAATAATAGATGAAAATCTGAGGGAGTCGTTTGATGTTGTTAGTCATGTCAGCGTCGAGTGGAGCGGTGGGGCTTACGAGTTTGTGACCGGTGTTATTCGTGATCACTGGTGTGTCGCTGATGCGTTTTTGTTTGTTTGTTATCTTGCCATAATTTTGAACTTTGAAGATTCATGGGCCCGTGCAACTGCATTATGCTGAATAGCGAGCTACTTCTCTGTTGACGTCGTTTTTCTTGTACCACTCGTGGATGCTGGGAGCGTTTAAACAGTGTGCACCACCTCGCCTACATCCCCAGTGACGTACTCGACCTGTTGAAGCTCGCACGAGATTGCTCCCTCATACGGGGCTAATTAAAAACGAGGTCACCAACTTCGGCATTAGTGTCGTACCTGACGGGCTAGTGCTGCTCATGAAGTCCTGTCTCGAACATCACGCGAACGAAAGTAAGCCTTGTGACCTCTATACTTGCGGACAACTTTCTGTGACAATGCAGTAAAAGGTAAAGCGCGTGCGCTCGTGCTCCCTGAATTCTGATTGAAGCCGTGAGCGCGGCTTCACAAGGGCACGCGTGCACGGCTTCAATCGGCGCTCAGGTACGCGGCGCACGCGCTCTACCGTTGACTGCATACCCACAGAACGTTGTCCGCCAGAATAATCGAAATGCATTTTTAAAGGCAGAGGGATTTGTGGAAGAACTTATTAAATTTCTGTGACGATTTGGCTGAGTCACACTCCGACAAATCGTTCGGCGCTCCGCTTCAGCCCGTTTTTTTTTTTTTTTTTTTTTTTTTTTGTTTGTTTTTTTGCCGAGGAGAAAGATTTTTTGGTCATATATCGCCCGTTCTTTCCCCGGCGGCCTTCATCTGCTCATCACGTGGGTCGGAGAGCCACTCACACGCTCTGTTGGCTGTCGGTCAATCGCTCAACGCCTCCGCCGTTTTTCAATTCCAGAATACGGGAGAGGGATGGACACGAAGGTGTCATTCGCTTTCCTTGCGGGGAAGCTAAACGCACGCTTCTACGCAGGAATCTCCCAAATCCACCCGAAGCCGGAGCTCTTTGGCATTCCAGCCGAGGCGATGGCGGTAGCGAGGTCAACGCGCCGCGAGAAGAAAACAGTGGCAGGTGGCGTGTGACGTCAAATCTGACGAACACCGACATAAAGAAAAAAAAGTGGAGGAGGCGAGGAGAAAAGTCGGGATGTTGGCTTGTTCACAAAAATTGTCAGGCGACACGACTCCTCCAAAAACCGTCAACATTGAAGCGTCCGCATCAATTTGGACGATTTTTGCAAGCGTCGCGTCGCCTCGTTGGAGGTCGCATCCTCGCCGGCCAACCGATTTCCGATCTTTTACCGCCTTACCCCATTCTCTGCGCGCTATTCGCAGAGAGATTGTGATCCCGTGGTGCAAGGCCGACGTTTGACTGGTCCAACGAGCACATTTCTTCTACCGCTCTTTCAGTTACAACATAATCGCCAAACACGGCAGGTGTCTGGCCCTTCAGACTCTTTGTGAAATGCGAGCCGGGGAGTTGAGCCGCTCCGGTCGTCTTGCTCCCCCAATGTCGGCGACTCTGCTGCAGAAATTCGACAAAAACTAGTGGCATTGCCACAAGGACATGACACCTTCTCTACGATTGTTCCACCTACAATGCTCAGCGTGGAGATTCTCTTCACAACATCCCCGAATAATACCGCCCAGCATCCTTCGTAGATTAGGTTGTATTCTCTCTCACACAGTTAAACCGAACGACCAAATTACCATCGCCATTGTACGGCTGCCTGCACTTGAAAATATGATTCAAATATCCAATCCTGCTTACACACACGGACCCGTTGTTCGGAAGAACGATCACTCTCTCAGAAATGCACGTTTCAAAGCCAGGAGCGCGGGCTAGCTCGCGCTTAGCTTTGGCTGCAATCTCAGCTTTAGGGTGAAAGTATACAAAATGATTTGCGCACGAAGCAACCCGCGCAAGCTCGCGCGAACGTTCGGCTCTCGTCCATGTCCAGAAGACATCAAAACACCGTTAATATTATCAGGAGAGTAACAGGACGCTATGACAGATTTACCGATGCTAAACCTTTAGCTGTTATTTCATCAAGGACAATTGTGTCTTCATTCTTTGTGCTGGCTGTATCACCTTAAACATACTTTAGTTTTTTGTTGGTGTCGTGATATATTTGTAGCACGGTTATTCATCGTACACCTGGCATATTGCTCATCACTATATTAGCACCAGGGATGTATCTACTCGTTACATAATTCTATGGTGGTGGGCAATCAGACGAAAATCGGTGGAAGTCGTAACATTTCTATTATTACTAGAGTGTTTTATAGGGCGAAATTAACAAAAGAAACGTCAAGTTAATCTGTTCGACACGTCCCATCGTTATAGGTTAATGGGTTCTAGGTCATTATAAGTAATGCGCCCATAGGGATGTCATGTCATATGCCATGATGTCGCGTGAACTCAGGATGCAAAGTGACTTTGTTACGTCGCGTCACGTGACATTGTGACGTCATGTGACTTTGTAACGTCATGTGACACCATAGTGTCGCGTGACCCATAAGTTGACCAACAGTGACCCTCGATCAGTCTGTTTGCCAGATTAAAATGGCGAGCGTGCGGATGTGAAAAGATAAAAACACAGCGATTTTATAGCGGTAACATTTTGACACAAAACAATAAATGTTTACAAATCCTTATATCGATGTTCTATTTCAGGCATGAGACGCTGCGTACTATTTTGCGGTGCAAGCATATGTGGTTCATCTCCTAATAACACCGTATCCCACCATAAAATACCATCTGACCCATTTGAGCTAGCAAGGAGGCTTCAGGCGATCAATAGACGCCAACTCGGTGTCTGTTGATACGCCATCATTTTGTTTCAACTTTTTAGTTTCAGTAAACTGGCGTCGTCAAGATTCGATTTCTCATTCGCTGCATATTTGCAACATGCGGCGTGTTTTTCACAATGACATGTTGAATGAAGTCTTCGATTATTTTCGAAGAAAAGAGCTTGCCTTTAGGGCGGAAATCAAGCAACCTTTTGTTTTCCTACTTCTTGGGATTGCAGAAACACATTCTTCCGGCATTTCTGCAAATTTTATTTTAGTTACAAAATGCCTGCATCGCTGTGAAGCATGTTAGCAGGGGGTGGAATTTAGAAAGGATTCATTAAACATCACTGGAACATATACGTAAATATATCAAAACACAGCTATTTTAAGAAACTAGTGTCCAAGGAAGTATTCATAAAGAAGCTTTCAGCTGCTCCCACAATTTTCAATAGACGTAATATACAAAGTCTGCGGATTTAGTATTTTCTCGGGTATTACCTTCTAGATTCCAGTTCCTATTACTGCAAATGCAGATACCAAGTGGAATTTGAACATACACCGGAGATGACAAATTTATGTTGTCCTGCAGGTGCCTCGAGCTCTATAATGCTCTGACTGACTTGACTTTGCTTCTTGCGAAGCGGAGCGTGGTTTTCACCGCACAGCTGGATCACGAGCGGCACCAGACGGACACCAAAGCCCTATTTGCCCGGCCCATTCCTATGGTGCGTGCTCCCTATTGACGGGCACAGGGAAGCTTTTCTAGGAGGCTTTAAGAAAGACAAACGCAAACACATCGAGGGGCTTTACCGCGCTCTTGCCCAACAGCGCCATCACCGGCGTGCTTGCACGTCGCGACACTCACGGCTGCCGGACAGCACACCTTCCCAATCTAGTACACCCTACCATCGGTTCAGCAGCGCGAGTTTTCCTTCCACCTTCTCACCACTCGGCCACTGATCTCCCTTGCAACCAGGCATATTGAGTCATGATTGTGCGAACCGAAGGTATAACGTAGATGTATTGAGAAATGAAGAAAAAGCCGTGACACAAGCTCAAGAGGAAGATCCGCGCACTTGGAAGAGACATATGCCAGAATGAGCATTAGTATTTACTTCAGTTAAATATGTTTTGGATTGTACATATTGTTACACTGTGGATTGCGAAACTAATTACCTGCGGGAGATTAATGCTTTCTGAGACAAGATGTTAATCGAACTTATACTGAATGACAGTCTGGCTGGATATTCATGCAGGGGATAATTTCGCTGTACATTATATATTTGCAGTGTTGCCAAAATCTGCGGTCTTTTTGTTACCAAGAACGCATCAAAAGATCTGGCGTAGTAATTTCAGGACATGTATTAAAAGGTTTTGGGACAACAATTTTACAGATGGCATGTTCTTATTTTTATATTTGTGTAAACTGTTTCAAGGCGGAAATGGTTGTGTAAACTGTTTCAAGGCAGAAAGCGAAATACGCCAATCCTAATTTCGTGCGTAACAAAATCTACACGAAGTAGGCACATTCAATTTAGCCAAAACAGAATGAGTTACGGTTACTAACATATGTTATAAGCGCAAGTAAAAGTGGAAACTCCGCCTTTATCTTAGGAGCGAATCATTTTGTCAATACTCGGTACATCTTCATCGTCAAGATATATACTTTTTTTTTCATTTTAAGACTGACCTTAGTACTGTCCCAAGTTCGCAGACACCTTGCTGATGCAAAGTCCCAGTCTTGACAAGATTACTACAATATGACGTATATTTTGTTTTCAAGTAAAAAGTAAATTTGTACGACAAGGCTGGTTGAAAGTGAAAACCGGCTATTAGATTGTCTCTACGAAAAAAAACGCAAGCATTGTGTGTTTACGTTAGCAATTTTGTGTTCAACACTGCGCGTGTGCGGAACCCAAACAGCGGTCCAGGATTGGCGCATGGCGACGACGCGCATGCGCAGTGTGAAGCACGTAAAGCTAAGGCAAACACAGCGCTTTTCTTTGCTCCTATACGCAATACTAAAACTCTCTACTAAATCTTAAGGCCCTGCATGCTCAGGAATGAACTACAGCAGCTATCTCAGCATAATCAGCATTGTCGACAAAGCGCAGACTTGCGCTATCTCAGCGCTGAGATGCAGATGGGAACCGACCGTCAACATAAAATATAATCTTCAGCGACCTTTTTTGTTTTGTTTTACTTTTGTTTTCAAAATCATGCGGCATGAAAAGGAAAAAGAAAAGACGCAAATTTAACATCTAATCTTCAATTTTTTTACTTCGTTCATTTACAATTCTTGAACTCACTTTTAAAGACTAGAAATTTACAATACTCTTGTTTCTGGTCTGTACTTGGCAAACGATCTCTGTGCGCTCGAAATTTAAAAAAATTAATAAAAACGAGTAATATTGTTGAATAACGTGCTGTAGAGCGAAAATAAATGTATTGCAATTTGTTCAAAGGGCACCACGCGTGCGCGTCTAAGGCAATATTTAGCACCACCGGTCACACAGAATACTGTTATCTGTCTACATAGTGCATTGTCCACAGAGCTCGCAACCGCACCCCATGATGCGTGTATACGCATGTATCATTAGTGTTTAAACTTGCGGTTATTTCACCCCATGTCTACAGCTTTCCCTTCCCCACCCTCGAATTCCCAAAGGGTGCGAGATGCCTCCTGTGCTTTTGCGTCAATTCGTTTTGAGGCAATCCAGAAGTTAGATCCATTCCATAAAGGACTGTACCCCTGGGTTTGTGAACGCAAGAAGGATTTCGTAAAGGTCATAGTGTTTACACATTCTTTATGAGTAAACAGATGCTGAAAAGATGGCGGCTCCAAGCGAAAAATGTGTAAGCACCCGGAGGGGTTGGCATTGCCTCTATCGTACGTATGCGAAGTTGAAGAAATCAAAGCAAGGGAAAAAAGCGCTGTGCGGTACAACAGCGTGGGAAAAAAGTGTTTGTGCATTGCACATTTTCATTATTGATTGCTAATATAATACTAATACAAATATATTTCAAGGCTTCTGTATATATTTCGAAATGTACAGAGGTATTTTCAGGCGTTGCACGCTCCTGCATGAATGCCGTTTCTGGAGATCGTCGCATAAATAGGCTCTTCATTTCGTTGTGCTGGCAGAAATTATCAACTGTTGCACAGCCAAACGCTAAACTAAAAATGGGCAGTTTTTACATATTGTCAGTTTAGGCGACTTCACAAATTCTTCCTTTTTTATTTTATCGCAGACATAAACAACGAAAAAAATGGAGAAAATACAATTTCCCACCCGGCAGGAATTTAAATGTTTATTACCGCATTCTGGCGCTCAACTTATTTAAACGTTTTAGTTACGAGTTGTAGTCTAGCATCTTGTTCGTCGTCGTCCTTTTTGTCTTTGTTCATGATTGCTATTATTACTTAAACAAAAAAACTCAATCTTAAGATGCAGTAAAATAAGTTTTTATAAATATTTTTTATCTGTATTTGCTACATCTTTATGATATGTAAAAATATTGCAATTGTGGTCGTTTATTTTCTGTACTTTGACAGCGTCTTAATTGTTGAGCACTATTTTTCCTGCAACCAGGTATACAACAGTATTGTACTTGAACCGGTACTTAAAAAAATATTAAATAAATAAAAATGTAACTCTTAATAAAAAACTCCTAATAAATGTAACTTTTAAAATGTAACTCTTAATAAATAAAAATGTAACTCTCTCCCAGCCTTCTTTCGTCGTTTCTCCTTAGTAGTCACCTTTCCGCATCTATATGACGTGGTAAACGGAGCTCAGAATTTTTAAAGCGCGCTTTCTGAAAAATACGATGGCAACTCAAATTGCGTTTTGGTGAACGAAAATGTGGCGTCACAGAAGTCCCATATGAAGGTCTTGAATAAAAATGTACATTCCGTTTATTTACATATACAGTATTGTCTCGTTACTATGCTACTTGCCACCCCCCCCCCCCCCCATCCCCACAAAAAAAAAGCGTTTATAATGTGCGTGGTTTATAATAGCAAGACAAATGGGCATGCATTTACTCAGTTTGCCTCCAAAAACCTGTTGTCTGCCTAGCGCTGTATTCATAAAAACGGAATCCGAATTAACGTATTAATATATCGCATGCGTACATAAATACACGCAGATAACAAGTTTGAAACAATCAAGTCTTATTTTAGTTTCTTCATATCTCGGACTGGCGGCTGCGCAGTGTACACACTATAGACCAACTCGACTCACTGACGTCAAGCCAGTGAGGCGGCGTTGCTGTCAGTACTGCGCATGCGCAAACGCTTCAGTCCTCCCGAATTTGGTTTCTGCGCACATGCGCAGAAACCCAATTCCGCTTTTGCACATAGCCAAACCGGGTTTGGGCAAAGCGGAATCGTTTGTAAACACCGTGTTGGTGTATAACATTCCTCCCGCCACGTTTCTGGGAATCGTTTCGCTTTCTGAAACACTACGGGAAAACACTCGAAACAAAGTTTGCGGCAGTTTCGGTGCCTCTTCCTTGCACGTTTCGGGTCAGAGATAGGCTACGTAATTTCCACGTGATGGTCGCTCCATTCATTCTCCAAAAACAGGCGTATTGAACGACTGCCGCGCTGGTAAGCATTCGCGATCCCTACAGCTTCTTTTAGCCCGACCGAAACCAAACAATTTAAAGGCAAAATAAACCTAACATAACACCTGCATATATATCACATCAAGACCTTCTCCGGGTGCCCTCGGTTCTCATCAAAGTATGCATGGGACTAAATGAAACAAAACCAGAGCGAGACGGCTTGGCAGGCTTCATAGTTTGCCTACCAATTATAGGATATGCTTCCCTACGCTGTGAAAAATGACCGTAAGAAGACAGCACCTATAAAAATTATACGTCACAATAACTGAGGCTATAGCGTTATCGCTAATGGATTGAGCACTGGCCTCATCTTCTGCGGTGAATATGAACTAGAGCGTTCATCTACAGCTTCCGTTATTATTTTATTCGTTGTTTTTAATATAGAAATTGTTTTGAAACAGAGAACTTAGCACAGTACAGCCAAAATGAAGGAAATTCAACATTACGGGTAAAATGTGCGGTCAAGCGACGAACTATTGAGAGCAAAAGGCATATAACAACTGTTTTCCTATATAGATGTCTCTACTTCTTACGGCTTCCGAAAAAATTCAGAATCGCCCTACACCCCATGCACTGTGTATACACACGTGAGTGTAACGAAACCGTGTATATTTGGCGGCTGTTCGCTGCCTACAACGTCCGAATATGCTAAAGCATTACTTGTTTTACATGAAGGCTCGCTCCTCTAACTCTAGCCGAACGTCGCTCCCTCTAGTCCTTTGTTCGGCGCCTCTTTGGCACGTTGAGCAGGGATATGCTCAGCACGCCTCAGCTGTTCGGATATTCGCTACTCCTATAAAACGGGCGGCACCTAGCGGCAAAACACCGAACTGATCGGAACAGGTCTTTTTGCAATTTCTGCTCGTCCCTTGTGGCTTCTGTGATTAGACGTTTTCAGCGGTTGGCGCGATGAAACAGTTGTCCCGGTGACTTTGTTGTTACTGTCGTATTAGCGTGTTGCCCAGGTCGCTCTGAACGCAACCCACGACACCGCGCGAACCAGACATTGTGCGTTTAACAACGTTCATCAGCACCGCAGTCCTTCCATCGCTTCCCGAAAAATGTCAAGCCCCTGGAATCGCCGCAGGTTGGAAACGTATAGTGAATAAAAATCGGGGCAAACCATTTTGAGTCCAGTGCATGCCTGTTGAAGACCGAGCGTTGTGTGTACAATGCCAAGCTAGCGCTTGGCACGGAACGACCTGTTCGAGACCGCCATATTTCCCCGATAGTGGCGACCTCTATGGGTCGCTGGATCCGCGAATACCCCGGTTCACAAAAAGTCCGGACGCAGCCGATGCTACAGTCCTAGGGAGCCAATTAAGCTCCGCCAGGGGTGCATCGTTAAAGAGTTGGGTTTAAAGTACCTAGATAGGACCTTCCTTCAAGTAGCGACGTTCTTTGAAGCGCCGACTGCGTGATGGTGCAGGCTTTAGGAAGCGAAATAGCGGCGAACAGCAGAGGTTTGAACTGAATGACGCCATTTTGTTTGAGCGGATTGTGCTTTGTATTTTGTTTTGGTTGTCGTTACTTGTAAAAAGAAGTATCAATGGGACTGTAGTTGGGTCGTGTTTGTGCGTTGCTAACTCGGGCTAAGTCTATCATGCACAGAAAAATCTCCATAATCCCGGTGCATTCACTGTGCGGGATTGGTTCAGATGCTGACAGCAAACGCGCAAAGACAACGGCGCCGTGACGATGCACCTTCGACGCTTGTTGATTATCTTCCTCGGAAATGCTTGTACACGAATGCTGTGTCAGCCTTCGGCTGTGACTAGTTCGGACTGATCCAAAGCGGGTTCCAGCCGAACATTTACACTGCACTTGTGCTCCATTCGTGCACCGAGCCAACGTTACTACAACAACTAAGTTGGGAGACTGCCATAGAGCATGCTCTGAAAAGGAGGCACCGATCTGTACTGGAGTACTGAGCCATTGACGATCGCAACGCCGCCTTTTCTCCTGCTGCGGCCACTCGGGGAACCTCACGGCTGCTTGTATTGTTTCGAGAGTATCGCATTCGATAGCGTCCGATGTTACTGCTCAATTTTTTGCTTTAATCGGCCATTTTCGCTTCGAAACATGTACGGTAGAAGGGGTTTCAAGGAGAAAAATCCCCGTTTTAAGCGGACGCGCCTTGAATTACTACCAAAATTAGGGCCCACCCAGGTCGGGACGCGATACCTCAAATCAATTGTGGGACATGGCTGTATAAAAATACAAATTTTGCCGCAAAACCTTGTTAACTAAAGATTTTAGAAAACATCCCACGCCTGTTATTTTGTACTAATCTCCAATAAAAGTTCCTACAAAAAGAGATTTTCAATTTCTTTTTAAGCAAAAACATACATTCTAAAAGCTCATGATGACCACAGTGTAAAAAAGATTGAGCCGCCATCTTGGCACCTCGAGCCTGGGAGTTTCGGTAGTCTGGGAACATTCAGTGACTCTAGCACTAGCCATATAAAGCAACTTTCATGTTTCGACTCGTCGCTAAAGGGTGGCGCTGTTATTGTATTTAGCTCTGTCTTGGTGGACGCCAGCGGTCCTGGTTTCAAGGGTAAGATTCCCAACTGAGTGTTTTAGTAACGTTGCCTGAGCTGACCCGCAGTAGCTGACGTGGAAAGTTCAGGACTACAGCTATGGTGCCTGGAACGCGTCTCCGAACGGTCTATTTACCGCTCCCAAAAGGTGTGGTAACTCGATTCCTGCCTGGGGACGCCATAAAAGTGTCGCGCTGCCGCCGGTCCCGATCCTGGCGGTGTCCCAGCAGCGGTGGTGGATGTGACAGACGCCTGTTCCCCTGCAGATCGCTCCACAGTCTGACAGTCCACGGAAGCTTCGGCAGCCAGGAGTTGGGACGCAGCAGCGACAGCTACACTCGCGATCGCTCGTGCTTTTCGACAGCATTTTCTACGACCAACCGCCAGGATCCCGACATCCGACAGCGTGACACTCTGCGTCTTCTCTGACGTTAGTTGTTGCCAGTTCGGGACCACTTTTGAGGTACTGGCGCAATAGGATGTTGCTAAACGCAGCAGTCTGAGACGCGCTCGAGGCACCGTACAGTTGTCTATCTCGGTGGTGTTGACCTCACTCTTCCGCAACGCGAGCATGCGCGCGACGAGGAGGGCACGGCACGTGCCTTCCTGGGGCTCTAATCTGGACACTTTGCGAAAAAGTTGACGAGGAATTTGACAGCCGTGATTGGCCGGCGCCGAGGTCAAGCGCGGCTCGGGCCAATCCCAGCCGCCGATTTCCTCGGCGACGTCCTCGCCAAGCCTCCAGATTACAGCTCCTGCTCTCCAAATGCTCGAGCAAGCGAATGCGTTTCAATATGACGATTGGAATTTTCCTCGGCTGTGGCCTGCAGAACCATTCAAGAATAAACACAGCTACAGCGCATTCGATAAAGTGCACAAATATTTATTTGTGGCCACGGAATTATAAGAAGGTGCGGCATAACTGTTGTCGGCTCGAATTTTTTTTGTTGTTGTTTTTTGTTACGAACGACGAAGAGATTTTTTTACAATAAAAGGCTTTGTCCTCCAGCTGAAGGCTAAAGCACTGCAACTGCAGTAAAAATTTCGTTTGCGAGGCAAAATCGTAGTTTCTTTTTGCACAGCAAAGAACCAACCGCTTCGCCGAAAGCAAAGATTTCCCGGAGTAGGATATCAAAGTTCGCGAACGTACGATCCCATCATGACATTGGTGTATTGGCTGCTTATAAATTAATTTATTTTGCTATTTTTTAAAAGACCGGCTTATACTTGGAAACGGCAATCAGTATTTTCAAGTGCAAGAAGCTTCTTGTATAAGTTAGGTTCTTGCACGACACAGCTTGAATGCGCTCTTTCTACCTGCATGCGCTGGTAGAAATCAGACTCCGGCTGGAAGACCAACGGGTTGAAATAAAACACAAAACGTTTTTTTCGCGGTCAATGTATGCGCTTATAAAAGTTGTCCTCCCGTGAACATTTTCATGTACTATGGCTTGCAAAGTTAATGAACTGAATGTCAGGGCGCCAAAGAGCTGGTGATTATTAAGCATGACAGGGTCCCCGAAACTGCCGGTCAAGACGACAGATACACTAAAATATCTAAAACACAGCTTTGTTTGAGACCCTTTGAGTATGGAACGTTTTTACCAGCAGCCTCGGGTTTGTTGTCACGCTTAATTTATAAAGTAGTTTTTTTTTTATAAAATGAATTTCTTTCATAACAGGGAATTACAAATTATTTAGAGGAATGGGAGTAATCGGTGGCGTCGCTAGGGTCGCTCTCCTCCCCCCCCCCTACCCCCACTTTTGTGGCCCTCCGCAGAAACCGCCCTCCCCCCTCCCCTTCCCCCGCCCCATTTTCACTGCCCAGCTGCATCCCCCTAACCGCTGCCCCGGGGCGGTCCGCCTCCCCACCACCTTGTGACGCCACTGCGAGTAATTGGTGATTTATGTAAGATATAATCGTGTCTCCGTAAAGCAATATGGGTTGTGTTGTGGATTTGTTGCACAAAACGTCTTGCAAACAATTCTAGATTTTGCCATGATCACACACATTTTTAGGGTTGCTTGCAAATAATAAACTTTGTACTCCGCTGAAGAATGAATACCAAGGAAAGAAATATACGTGAAACGAGAGGCGCGGCGTCAGCGGTTCCTTGTGTTTTTGCTTTAATTTCTACGTATTTAGCGCTGTACAATTATTATTTGACAATATCGACTAGGCTAGGTGGCCCCAGCTACCACCCGTTATAAAGGCTACAGCCGTTAGCGTCCATTTCTGCATCCATTCTATGTTTAACTCATACCAGATCGCTTTATTTTACATTTTGTTACTGCTTATCGTGTTAATAAATGAATGCTGTATTGCATTCAAAAGCAAAACGCGCCAACAACCAAAAGTGTGAAGGAGGCAGTAGAGCAAAAACAAAGTATTTGGCAACCTTCAAAGTCTAGTATGCTTCTTAGTGTACCTAGTATCTTTCCAGGAATATATGAAAGTGTGCACTGTGCCTTTGTCATATTTATCTATTTAGCGGTTTCTGAGAATGTGTTGTCAATCGTCAAATGTTGTAATTTTATAGACGGCGCCCATTATTTCTGCAAATTTTCATAGAACCCCCCCCCCCCCCACACACACACACCAAAAAAAAAACACGAATACTTTGGAGTTACAAAACAGTCCATCTTAACCTTCTGGTTCCCAAATATACCATCGCGCCGAGCTAGAGTTTCTTACGTGTCGTTTTGGCTGCGTCTTGAATGGACATCAACAGAACACTTTATTACCCGCTTTTTGAAGAAACAAAAGTGTTTTCCTGTGGCATATTGACACGATCCAAACACTCCTTCTCCTACTCCTTTCAGTTATGTGGCCGTTTTAATTTTTTTAAATTTTATTTTAAGAAGGTGATAAGGGTTGACAGCGGGTGGTTGCATACATACATTGTTGAGACGAATATTAAGGTGTATTTTTATGGATAGCACTGGTATATAATATACCCACCAGATACTCATTTATTATGAAGTTCTTCAAAACGATATTGACACTTGGAGCAATATAGTTTATTTGCGCAAAATCACGAACTGAAATCAACATATTTAACTCTATTTTTCCGGAGTAGAAGAACTATTTGTGCATGTATCTGAAATGAGAATGCCTGAGGCTATTAGTTCAGGGGTCCCACTTATCTGATGCAAGGAGCGACCCCTATTCTGGGTAGTACAATTATAAAAGGAAACGATGTAAAAACGTGTCGTGTTGCAATAGTCCAAACAATTTTCCAGGCGGAAATTGGGATGTTGGGAAGCAGTCTGATTCGCCATCCAGAGATCACAACGATTCCCTAATAAAAGAAGAATACACAGATATTTAGAAGGTGGTAAGCACGGCTAACAAGAGGCACGCTGAAGTTCAAGGCAATGCAATATTTCACTTATTATATAATCTACAGTTGTTCAAATGCATACAAGTAATGCGGCAATGTGCCTTTTTTAAAAGATATAATAAACCGGTAGGGTTTAGAATATCTTAAAATTTAATTGAAGCACATTGAATATGATTTCTTATCCTTGATATCTATTGTTTATAATGTTTTGTTTTGTGTAAATGTACGTGTTGTGTACATCTGGAATTCGAGGGGTCTTGCCAAGTAGCCACACAAACAGTACTATTGTGACCTTTGTTTATTTTCAAATTTACGAACAAGTTATATTTTCGATGGCATTAGTAACATTTCCGCAAATTTCCTCTTCAAATTTTCATTTTGTGTTGATGTCTGTAATTATTTAATATTTGGTGTTTTGTGAATGTCCTGGTGCCGCTTCTATGGGAGAGCTTCTGGGTGATTTTGACCAAAAATATTACAAAAAGAACAAGAAGATATTATGTATGCCAATAGCTGGTCTAAACATTCTTTTATTTACTTCACCAATGTCGAGTATTTGGTCAATCATCAAGCAGATGAATAGGAGTGCGAACAACACTGATATTTGAGATATAAATTTAAGATAATAAAAAGTTCAAGGTTTACCTCCTTGACTCTGGTATAGGACACGAAGAATTGTGCAGTTCACGCTGTCCGATTACAACACCAAATTATCTGTTATGCCAACTTAGGGAAACAAATTAAATATGTGCCTAAAATTTATTTACAACTTTTTTATTGGAAAGTCGAAGATTCTATTGGGTTGTCCGAAAGATCGGATGAAAAGATTATCATCCGCGTTTTTGGACCGGCAGTGTTGTGCTTTGCACGAGTGGAAACTTCAGCGCACCCCCACGCTTACCACATGCTCAAAATCTCCCTAAACTTGACTGATTTAGTGGGTTCAGACGACAATCAGCAACCTTTTGGTTGGACACGTGTTTATTTGCACTAATTAAAAACTTATTTAAAAGAATTTAGCTAATTATTTGAATTATCGTGACGATTAACCCGCTACATTATGTTCCCTGGTCGTATAATACAACTGCACAGATCGCTGTATCGAACCTCTAGTGACTTTTTTAATTAATCAGTTTCAATTAAAATTAAACATCCTGTATATGGGATTGGATGACCTTGCAATATATCAGATGAAAGTCAACGCCTGTCCATGTTTATTGTTTTCTACTTTCCTCGTGTCTTTCGCTCTTTCTAATCTTTTAACTTTTTATGACTATACCCTCAGAGCAATTAAGTTTGGTGAGACAAGTTGCGCAATCTAGCTCAAAATACCTGCAACAATGGGAAGTCCCTCGCGCTAGCCTGCTTGCTCGTGAAGCTGTTCAGGCATCAATTTGAAGGTGTTGATTCGTGCGTTTTAGGGTTTTTAATCTTAACATTGCTGTCGGATGTCGCAGAAGACCAAACGTCGAAGCTGTAGGCAACCCCGGAAGCTTAGCAGGCGTGAAGCTCCGCAGGTTCCCGACGAGGCCGTGGAATATACAACGCCGTCGGAGATGAGTAACTGCCGTAAAACGTGTAAAATTAGCATTCCGCCCAAATTGCCTGACATGAGATGGATTTCTAAAGGCGCTATTTGGCTCGATATTTGGAATTAATGTGCTCGAATTCCGGCGTTGTTTTGAATTCGATATATTAGGAAAATCTTTTTTTTTACGTTTAGTTAGGCAGCGCAACACTCTCTTGGAGCGCAGTTTCAAAGACAGTCTCGGTCTGGCAACCGATAGATACACCTGCAGTGGAGAAGTGGGTTCTTGAAAGTTATCTAGTCTTCCGCTCCGCGTTATTTGCTTTGGTAGATCCTGTGTAACGTCAATGTATGAATATAGTTCTTACGGGCCACAGCATCCTTCTTAAAGTTTTGCGCAGATATTCCACGTGATGGCACCGCAGGACAAGGACGCGTCCAATAGCGCTTCGTTAAATGATCAATGTGGATCTGGCGCGGCACGTTTCTATGCGAAGCTACAATACGTTATCTGTTCAGCTGGTCGCAACAGAAAGCTTCACTGTAAATGTTTCAACATCGGCCTCAAAGAATAAAACGTTTTCATGGAATCTGTGACAAGTACCTTCAAGTGCACGGATCGTACCCGACGCCACAACTTGTCACCGAATCCGGACAATGACACGGCTGGTGCTCACATTCACAACTCGGTAAGTACCTCGTTCGCTGCGTGAACTGCGGCACAAGAGAGTCCCTATGTTCCCACCCATTTACTGCGCGTGATTCACAACATGGCGAGTAACATCCTTACGGCCGAGTTGAAGTTTCTGAGAGCGGAAAACCCAAGCCTTCGGTCCGAACTCTTGCAGGTACGCAAGACTGTTCTGGACCGTATCCCGGGCCAGCCTTCACCAGCGCAGCTTTATGCCACTTTCGCGGCCTCGACGTGGCGGCCGTCTCCCGTGGCATCCGCGCCTGCCTTCGTGTTACCCGCCCTCGAACATCAGAGGAGCCTCCCTGCGTCACGCCCTAACTCGGTCAACCCCGTGGAACGGGGTCCCGCACCGTTAGCAACGGGATTTTGTACTTTTGACAGGGCGACTTCGGTGAACTTGATGGACGACGGCTTCACCATGGTCAGGCCTCGACGTGAAGCCAAGGCTTCTACCGGTGCCGCAAAGACTGACAAAGCGAACGCTATCGCTAGGCCTGAACGTCGTATGCCACTATTTGTATTGAGGCTTCGCCCCAATACGTCCGTAGCCGATGTCGAAGCCCTTGTTTAGCCGTTTTCGGAAGGGAAGCCAATTAAGTGCTCAAAGATGATAACTCGATTTGCATATTATTCTTCATTCCATTTGTCTAGCGATGAAGTAGGGTTTGACGCCATCAACAAACCTGAAGTTTGACCGAAGAGAAGTATTTTTGGTCAGTTCCTTTTGAAACTTGATGGACCACGCTCGTGCACACCCTGTTGTAACAATACCCGATGAAGATGACGGAGGCACTTAAACCTTTTTACCAAAATGTGAGGGGACTGCGTACGAAGGCTGATGAATTCATGTCAAATATCGTTAGGACCAATTTTGATATTATTTGCTTGTCGGAAACGTGGCTTCGTAATGGTGTCCCGAACTAAAATTATTTTACAGCCAAATATATTGTCTTTCGCCGCGACAGGGATTATAACTGCACTGGGCTTAAACTAGGAAGGGGTGTTTTGATTGCGCTTGGCTTTTCGCTTAGTCATATCCCTGGTTCGACTTGGAGTTGCATTCAGAATGTTTATAGGTTGAAATTAGAAGAGCGGACGGCGTTAATTTCTTTATAGCTGTTTACTATTTTCCGCCGATATTCAATGAAACAATTTTATCAAGCATCTCGATTCACTTGAAAAACATATCGGCTTCCATATATACACAGTTCAAATATACAAAGATTTTAACCTTCCAAAAATAGATTGGCCATTAGGAGTTATAAATAGAAGCAATTCTATTAGGTCATTTAAGGCAACTCGGTTGCTATCGTTTATGCATTTTTGTGGGTTGAATCAGCTAAACAGTTTTGAGAACAGCGCAGGTAATGAAATTACTACAGTTTCATCCTCTTTAACACGGATGGATATGTCCCATCCACCTTTTATTGTTCCTATTCGTTTTCCACGTAAGCTACGCGTGTAGCAGACGTCCAATTTTTATTGTTACGCTAAAGACGATTATTCTGGACTGTATAAGCGCTTCCACAACTACAACTGGAACGAGGTTCTAGCAATGTATGATACCGTTCTGGAAACAAAGGCGTTTACAGCAGTTGTTAACAACGGCGTTGATATTTTTTTTCCGAAACGGATTTCTCTTACTTCTATTTTCCCTGATTTGTTTTTTTTAATTTGAAGAATTGCCTAAGAAATAAAGATAATTTTCATAAACGCTTTAAGAAAACTGTCTTGAATCTCTGGTATACAAAATTTAGTATTTATTGTGTTCTTGCTAAAAAAAATCTGGATTCGCTCGATAAACGTTTACACATCAATGATGTCGAACGTAGTATAAATCGCTACCCCAAAAGCTTTTGGAGGTTTGCTACACAACAAACTCGTGATGGTGCACAGGGCAATGCACTGCGAAATTGTACAGATCGAAATGCTGGTTATATTTCCTTCTCCGAAGAAGTCGCAAATGTTTTTGCTGACTACTTCAGCAACTGTTACACGATCGGTCCGCAGGTTGCACAGCCCTGTGACGCTCATTTTGACTGCCAGGACACGTTTTCTGGTTTTTGAGTAGAAAACGAAGAAATCGTGAATGTTATCAGACAACTCAAGTCAAATTTATCTACTGGAGCAGATCTCATTCCAAGTTTTATTATCAAGGGTTGTGATGGCTTGTTTGCACCGATTTCGAAGCATATTTCTAAACTCTAGCTGGGCTCTGGTGTATTCCCATTGCTATGGAAGAAGGCGGTTGTCGTACCAATATTAAATGGGGGTGATGTTTCAGTTGTCTGCAATTATCGCCCTGTTTCGTTATTGTGCAGGTTTTCGAAGGTGTTTGAAAAGCTGATGCATAAACTTAGTATGTTTTATTTTCGTCAGAAATTAACAGCCGTGCAGCATGGGTTCATGAAAGGTTGGTCGGTTGAGACCAACTTATCTTCCTTTTTAAATTACTCTGTACCTATTGTTGTGAACAAGGGGCAGGTAGATGTTATATACTTCGACATATGTCTAAAGTATTCGATAAAGTTCACCATGGGCTGCTATTGAACAAGCTTTCTTTATATGGTTCTTGTTCGGTATTTTGTATGTGGTTTAAGAGTTATTTTTCATATCGTACGAATAGTGTTCGCATTTCTGGCACCCATTCTAAAATGTTTCGTTCAACTCCTGGTGTCGCCCAGGGGTCTATACTTGAGCCGCTGCTGTTCTTGATATTTGTTAGCGATAAAACACCATATGTAAAAAATGCTGAAATACTACTGTTTTCAGATGACATTCAGATTTATATGAGTATCAATTCTCTTGTTGATTACCACGTACCTCAAAGCGGCGTGACAAACGTACTGCGCTGGTGTTCAGCGAATAGCTTGATACTAAATCCTCTAAAGGCTAGGGCTCTTTCTTTTTGCTGACGCAGCGATGTTATACCTTTCACCTTCGTCTTTGGGGGGAACGCAAATCGAACGCGTGGCTGCTGTTAAAGATCTCAGTGTGTATGCTAATAGCGTGCTTTCATTCAATGTTTATGTGTCTTTTATTGTCGGAAATGCAGCGGAAATGCTGGGCATGATTTCCCGTATGACTGAGTAGTTCAAAAACACTACATGTTTAATTAGTTTCTTTTGCCCGTTAGTACGATCTAAGCTTGAATTAGGTTCAGTTATTTGGAATTCTTTATCTCGCACTCAGTCGTTGGGCATTGAATCCTTGCAAAAAAGGCTGATACGCATTGTATATGATAGACACTTCCAGTGCCGCGGTTATTATAATTATGAATTTCTTCTTATTAGAGTTTCTCTCGTACTTTTGTCAAGCAGAAGGCTGGAACGTGATCTAGTTTTTTGTACGACGTTGTGAATAGAGTGTTCGACAATGACTTGCTTTTGGGCTGTGCAAAAGTTCAGGTTCCTTGCCGTGCTACTAGAAATTTTACTTATTTTTTACGTTCATTGAATTGGTAGTGTGTTGCCAATGTCTCGTCTTTCAGACTTCGTTCATTAGAAGCGCGTTGTCTAGCCCGGATATATTAAGTGAACTTTTAGTTTTGCGTAAAAGTTAAGATACCACACAGCTACCATTTAGCGTGCGTACTTAACGTGCATCTCTTCCACTGCTCAATTTTATGTCATCTCGACCTTTGATCGGCTAAGTTTGTTCACTTGGTTTTTCCTTCCTTGTTGTGTGTACCAAAGTGAAGACCACTGTAGTTGTTCTTGGACACATTAAATAAAGAATATTATTATTATTATTATTAATATTATTAATCTTATTAGCCAGTGCTACTACTCGCCTAATGTCTCTTCGTTAGGAAGCCTGCATTAGAGTACGCAGTTTCCGAAATTTATCACTTGAGTGTGGAATGTTTTGAGTTGATGACGATGTCAATACTAACCAAGAGTCCTTGCAAAACTCATGAGATTGCTTCAAAATTCTGCAATAGTAGGGTTTCATTGCGTGCCTTCAACCTTAACAAGAAATATCCATGTGATTCAATTATTTATTTCCACTATAATATGTCCACTATAAGCACACAACTCCCCTCCCCCCCCCCGGGCCTGAGCGTGCGCTATGAACAACGCGTTTAAATACGGCACCCAGTGAATACCTTATACACGTAGCTTGGAGGAGTCGCCACTGCTGGGTACTGATGGTTCTTTCAAGTTACTGGTTCCTTCGGGTTGCGGTATGAAACTCACACGGTTGAACCGAGCGCTCGTGGCCCATAAAAGAAAGGCATATCCCCGAATGGCCTTACGGGCAAGCAATTTATAGGCCAAAGGACGATATTACGTCAGATATTACGTCTAGGCGAAATTATCAGGCGTTGACTCCACTAAGCGGCAACCCTCGCAACTACAGTACCCTTGGCCTTGCACGAGCCTTGCATACGCATTGCGCTTCTCGCTGGCCGATTTCGAAGCGAGAAGTAGAAAGCTCGTGGCCAAGTCATTTTGTTTCCGCACCCCTTTAAAGGTTCAGTTCTCCTTCCACTTTTCACTTGCGCGCCTTTTCCTAGTGTCCGCACGGAAGTTTATTTTATAGCTGTACAAGCGTGATGCGCGAAAACGGGCAAACCTCTCCTGTGTTCTCCTTCACGTCACTGGGAAGAGGAGACAAGGAGCTCATCACAGCGTAGGAAAGGCGATGAAACGGCCCGCGCTCTGAGGTCACTGTGAGATCCATATAGAAACTACTTTTGTACCAGCGCGCTCTACAAGGCCATGACTTCGCGCAAAATAAATATTACGTTTTTTTCGTATTCAGCGGAAGATTTTGTAAAGGGGTGTCCGCTGACAAACTAGGGGTGGGGGGGGAGTATACACCACCCCTAGTAGGTGGGCAGGGGAAATCACTCGCGAGAGCATTATTTGATTTATATGAAGTCCTGTTCCTCTTTTCTCTCCAAACTTCGCCTTACCACGTTGAGCACGGACACGCTCAGCACGCCGCCGCTATTGGGCTGTCTTCATTTTGCAAACGAAGGACCCGGTTTGAAAGATTGCCACCTCATGGGCGGCCACTTCAAGCTCAAAATAATGATGCTCCTAAAGTACCCCTTATTTTCAGAGAAGCCATCCATTGCGTGAAAATGATAAACAACAGCTGATTTCACCTGGTAGAGGATGTTGTTGTTTGGGGCCATTTTAGAGAACCTAGCAAATTTACAGGCTTATCGCGATTCAAACTCCACAAAGGAGACGAAGTTTCTGGGTGGTCTTGGGCGAAAACAAACCCCTCTAATCCCAAACGACGTTTACGCACTTAAAGGAACCAATTTCGGGCGATCGAGTTTGCCAAGAAATAGGCACTTCACGGTCCCACCTGCACTCCAAACGTCTTAATTCTGCCAAAAACGGTTCCAACGTCTTAGTTCTGCTTAATCTGGAACCACTTTAAGGGAAAAACATGACAGCTTTAAAGAATCCTTTGAGTGTTGCTTGCAAGGGGCCTATTTTTTATGAGTGTTTTGAACAGAAATTGACATATGACGGGTAAGCCTGGCACGAAGATTTAAATATTTTGCTCAAACACGTTCTATTTTCCCCAAACTTTGTGTGATCGAAAAAGTGGCTCCTTCCAGACCCCCTATTTGGAAGAGACCAGAATGGACACTTAAAGGCCGACCTACAAAGGCATTTTCCGCATTGTAGGAAAATTCTTCTCGCCACCCCTCCCACTTTCTCCTCTCTCACTGGTAGCTTGTCGGCGAGGGGACTCCTTTTATTGCTGCATCATGAAGCTGGATAGGCTGGGATGTTATCCTGGCTTATCCAGCTCCAAGATGCAGCAACAAAAGGAATCTTCCCGCCGTCAAGATAGCAGTAGGAGAGGAGAAAATGAGGAGGGTTGCCAGGAGGGCTTTCCTACCTTGCGGAATAACTTTTTGTAGATCGGGCTTTAGGAGCTGATTCAATCCCTCAAACATATGATACTGTTCGCAATGGACCGATTTTCGGACGACAGTTTCTGCTACAAAAGCTCACTCGATGAGAGCGTACGAAAGCTTCTCCATGTGTTAATCTTGGATCCTAAAATATTTTATGCGGCCATGTTAAATACGAAAATTTGTTTTTGTGCAAGTACCATCTTGGCGCTTTTTTTGCGCGGGTAGCCATCTGGAACGCCATTTTTTCGTAGGTCGCCACCTAGGATTCGGCCGCGCTCAGGGAAATGCTTAGTTTCTGGAGAAATGAGGAGTCGAAAAACTTTGTCTCTGGAGTCTTCACAGTCAACGTGCACAAAAAACACAGCCCGCTCGAAGAACTACGCACACGTGTCTACTTAGGGTCTAATTCAGGGGATGTTCGAAAGTTGTGGGTTCGCTAACGAGCTTTGGGCAGTGTCTTCGTGGAACCATCTGGTTAGAATTATCAACAATAAACTAGCATTCTGCCGCCTGCGATGGAAGAGACATGGGTGTGTTTGCACACAATAGATGCATTTCTTGCAACCCATCCAGTGCTTGAGTAGGCATTTTCTTTGTCACATTGAGAAGCTCTTCGGAATTCTAGTCAAAATAAAAGAAAAACACGCCTTTTGACTATTTGTAGCTGGAAAACTTCCACACGTGCGGAAAAAGTGCTCCAAAAGGGAGAAAAAGTGTGAACATCACGATGCGAAAGTATCTGATTTCTCACTGCAATGCCTTCAAAGCCCCCACAACGGGCGACTGAGTGTACACTTTTCCTTCAAATGTTACCTTCAAGTATCTAAAAATGCCCATGCAGAGCACGAAATTCTCTAAAAACTATCGAATTTGCCTCCTTTTCACTCAAATCTTGCCATAAATGAATAAAAATTTGCATACACCCACGAAAGTTGTTAAAAAAAAAGGACGGAGAGCCTAGATTTTCCCTAAAAGCTACACGCAAAAAGTTGAAGCTGGGCCAAAACCAGCTCAAAGCCGGTCATTTTTGTTCCAAAGGCTCACATTTCTGCTTAAAACATTCGGAAAGTCCCATCCAAGGGTAGAAAACTGCACTCATGTGGAGCAGAAAATCAGCGAGAGTCTCCCGATCTCTAAAATACGTCTCTGGATGCAAGAACACATTGGAATTAGCATGCAATGCGGTCAAACCCGAGCTGGAAAGTGTGGGTTTTCGCCCCGAGAAGCTGATAAATTCCTCACAACCGAAGACAAACAAATCCTATGATATATTTGGGTAACTTTCACTCTACAATCTATTTTGAGCAGTTCGGAGAATCTCAAGATGTAGAAAAACGTTGGCGTTACAAAGCGTTGCCAAAAACGAGTCTGGGGGCATGGTTTTCTCTCCAACAAACCCACAAGTGGCGCAAACAGAGCACAGAACAAAACTAAACCAGCGTCATCTTAACTCAAATAGGTCTAATAATTCCTAGCTGAGAGCAGTGTCTTTGTCCGAAGAGTGTATTTATTCAGACTTGCAGAGCCCTGATAAAAGAGGTCCTTGTGCTCTTTTTCACTTCCATATTTCAAAACTAGCTTCAAAACATCTCAAAAACGCTCCGAACGGGTCAAACACACATGCTCACAACGCACACGCTGATACGAATAATTGCCTAAAATCTTAGACGGTTTTTTTTTTAAGAACGCCGCTCTTAGGCACTTTTTCCGTGTTGAGCGGCGTCGGCGTAGCCGCGCGTTGCATCATTGGACGTTAACCATTATGAAGTCACACGTGACGTCACGTGTGATGTCACGAGGTAAAATCTTACCGCTAAATTTTTTGGCGGTAAATTTAGCGGAAAAATTTCTCGCCAAATTTAGCGGGAAAGTTTTACCCTCATAATGTCACACGTAACGCCACTCAACCCCAATTTGTTCCCGCTAATCTAGCGGGAACATTATCTTCCTAAATTTAGCGGGGAAATTTCCCCACTAAATTTAGCAGGAGAAATGTTCCCGCTAATTTAAGCGGAAACTTTTTACGCCAAATTTAGCCACAACTTTTTATCATCGTGACGTCACACGTAACGTCACGTGTGACGTCACTGAACCCTGGAAAATGTTTCCGCTAAATTTAGCTGAACTTTTACCCTCGTGAAGTCACACGTGACGTCGCGTGTGAAGGAATGTGACGTCACGTAATATTTAGCGGAAAAACTTCCCGCTAAATAAAGCGGAAATATTTTACCGCTCAATTTAATGGGGAAATTGACGTCACGTGACCTCAACACCAATTCAGTTTCCTCGCTAAATTTAGCAGAGAAGTTCTCGCCGTATTTTCGGCTGAATTCAGCTGGGAATATGTTGCAAAATTTCCCGCTATATTTAGTGGGAAATTTAAAGAAAATTTCCCTCTACATGAGAGGAGAGCAGGAGAGGAAAGAGGAGGGTATGGATGAGGAGGAGGAGAATACCCTCCTATCCGTACCCTCCCCTCCTTCTTCTAAAGGGCCGCGCTCTAGTTCGGCATTACAGAGAATTCTAAACGTCTTTCATTTTTTTCTTCCACGGATAAAAAAACACACAGGTACACCCACGACCTCACCCCGGTCAAAAAGGAGGGTTCTAGAAGCTGAGATTTGTGTTCGCAATACAAAAGCGGAGACGATATGTCTAAAAAGTGAGCAGAAAGCATGATTTTTCCACTCAAATACATGTTAGCTTTGGAGCAAATTAAGAATATTTCTGATTTTAAAGGAAAAAAATGAGAGGTTTGCAATTCTCTGCAATGCCGAATTAGACGCAGCTCTTGAGGAGGAGGGAAGGGGAGGAGATGCACGTGTGACGACACGAGGGTGACGTCACGCGTGACCCTTGTTACGTCACATGTGACGTCATTATAGGAAACGTCCCATAATGCAACGCGCAGTAACGCCGACGGCGACGGCGAAGGCGACGCCGCACAACCTGGAAATGGGCGCCTAAGAACTGCGCCTCTAAAAGAAGCTACACTCTAAGAAAAGGGCGAGGCGACGTAGTCCCCGAGGGAGCAAGTGCGCGTGCCAGCCATAACCATTAGTCCCCTCAGGGACTAACGGGAAGGGAGTAACGGTTGCACCTCTCCATAGGTCCTCGCAGTTCCTCCGATGGGATCAAATGTTACACCGTTTCGATTGCACTCGAGGACCAACTATTAGGCCCTTGCCCTTGGTCCCCTGGGACCATCTGTTACACCGTTTCAATTGAACCCGAGGACGAACTGTTTGGCCCTTGCACTTGGTTCCCTGGGTCCAAACGTTGCGCCCTGTTTAGACTCTGGGACTAACGGTTTATCCTTTACATTTGGTCCCGAGCCACAAATCTCCGAAACGAAATTTTGTGCAGTTCAGGTTAAACGTAGCTTTATCGCCTCGTAGATACACATCGCAATCAAGGATGACTGAAGTCGAAGTTCCTGGGCGGTAGAATCCATGGATAAGGCCAAATTCCGAAGAGTGCACTTGCGTCGACGATGACTGGGACGTCTGTCCAAACCGGTCGTGGTCCAAGCACCGTTTATTGGGGCACCGGCAGCTTCTCGCCTGTTTGCGAGGAATTTGGATGATTAGTAACAGGGCAGCGTGTAATACCCGATCGCTCGACAAAAAGTTTGAGATATAACACACACAGAATAAAATAACAAATAGGCCGCATAAGTTGCTACAATGGTTCACATCCAACATGCGATCTGTGATATGCAGACCAGCGCAATATTAGATTTTATTAGACCGTGCGCTGCGAATTACAGACCCAGCATGTGCGTGCTCAAACAATGCTTCAAAGTGACGGCACGAGCTCCCGCAATCAACGCGGATGTTTACTGTACAATCGAATAAACGTCTCCGTTAATGCCGGCTCTCACATGCAGCGAAGCGCTGATGTAGCGCTGCTCACGTGTCGTGAGCTACTTTCCGTCTGCCATGAGCAACAGTTTTGACGGTGCGATACAAAGCTGGTGACCGCTCCCGTCAGCACGCGCTTAGCGCAAGGTCAGCGCTATGATTGTAGCACTCCGCTGCATGTGCGGACAGGCTTTTATGGTCAAGTGATCCTGCTAAGGTCTGCAAAGCACAAAAAAGCCACCGGTGGAACTGGCGTTTTGCTCGATACGATCGAATATGAGGTCTCTAAGCTGCATAACAAAATCAACAACCATGGTGCCAAAAAGAATAGAGCATGGCGCGCGCGCTGCAAGCTAGAGAACGCTCGCAAAAATAAAATCAGCAGAACCCATCCTTTGGGAATGATTATCTACGTTAATGCGAATAGCATCAAACGGTGCGGAGTTATGCGCTGTTCGTCAGGTGGCCGGCACACTCTAGATACGCCAGCCCACTCTTGAGGCGATTCTAAATTTGCTGACACTTTCACAGCCCTGCGCACGATCTCCGCAGCCCAGCACGTGCGTTTGTGTCACTTAGGAAGGCGAGCAAAGCACGCGCCATACGCACAAACACTCAAAATGGTACCGACCAGACTTTCTGGCGTCTCAGCTAGTCTCAACTAACGGGAGAGCGGTGAGCACGGCCGCTCTGCTCACCCTCTCCCGCGCTCCGGGAGAGGGTGATGCTAGCGGCCGTGCTCACGCCTCACGAGAGCGGAATGAGCCCTCGTGCATGGAACGCGCGCGCACCGGTAGCTGGGACAGCGCTGTACAAGCGCGTCCTATGGTAAAGATATAAACAACCGTTTAGAGTGCGCTGAATGACTGCCTTCATAGCTCTGTGGTTAGCGCGTCTGCCTGCTGATCAAAGGGTCAACGGTTCGAATCCCAGCCGGCGCCGGTCTTTTTTATTTATTTATCGACCCGCGGCGTAAGAGGTTAGATAGCCAGATAGATAGATAGATAGATAGATACATAGACGAAAAGTGCGTGAAGTATCCAAAGAATGCTATTCGCTTTAATATTCGCATTCAAAACACTTTCTGAAGCCGCAGGTAATGAATACACCATAAACAGAAGCACTTCGACATACCTTAACGAGTTCCCTTGACTTATGACTTAGAACAGATCAAGTGCAGTGCAGCACCGCGAATCAAACCGATCCAGCAATGATCGAAGACGACACAAGAGAAAAGCGAGCTTCCGACGAAGGCTGTAGTTCTACTTTCAACTGACTAAAGACAGGTTCTTGTCAAACCCTTCAACCCTTGGTGCATTTCTCCTTCAAAATAAGTGCACTTTTTTGGCTCCGACCCTTGTTGCGAGAGTAAATTAGAATTTTTTGTCTGCGAAAGTCGTGCCTCTCAGTTCATTTGTAAGAACTTTCGTATTTTTTCTACCTGCTTGAAGGCTTCGACTCTGCTCGAAAGATAGACGTATTCAACGACAGCCGTCCTTGTAAGCATTCGGGATCATAAAACTTTAAAGACTAAATATATCAACATAACACCTGCACATACATATATCAAATCAAAACCTGCTGCGGGTGCCCTCGGCCCTTATCGAAGAATGCATGAAATTAGAGTGAACAGAAACCAGAGGAAGACGGCTTGGCAGGCTCAATAGCCGCCAACCAACTACAGAATATGCTCTCTGGGCCGGAAAATGACCGTAAGATGACAGCGTCACAAAAGTTGATATGTCACAAAATCGGGTGTTATAATGTTGTCGCTCATGGATTGAGCTCCAGTCTACTACGTCTAATATCAAATAAAGCGTTTGTTTGCAGCATACGCTATAACGTAATTCGTGGTTTGTAATACTGGAATCTTTTATAAGCTGATAGCTTGACTCAGTACACACAAATTGATGTAAAAGCAACGTAAGGGCAAAACGTGCGGTGAAGCGACAAAATATGGACAGCAAAAAATGTACAGGGTGTCCCAAAAGAAAATTTACACGCTCTTTTTACCGCAAAAATAAGCTAGGCATCGCCGAACGCTCATTCTCCGCCAAAGAGTGACTAAGGTCACAACCAGATGCCAAAGATTCAGCCCGATCCGATAACTTAATCAAAAGTTATAAGTGATTTTCTGAAAATTTCAATGGAAAAATGGCGGCCGACGGAGTTTTTGAATGACATGGGGCTCTATGGCACCAGAAACCGAAAACGGGCAAAAATGGGCTCCATTTTCCATTGAAATTTTCAGAAAATCACTTATAACTTTTGATTAAGTTAGCGGATCGGGCTGAAACTTGGCATCTGGTTGTGACCTCTCTGCTCACCTTGGGCGGAGAATGAGCGCTCGCGATGCCTAGTTTATTTTTGCGATAAAAAAGACCGTGTAAATTTTCTTTTGTGACACCCTGTATAACGACTGACACGTGGAAGAAAAAAGAGAGTCCTTCGCGAAAATCCTATAATGTTATCTTTTCTATATTTCTCCTTCTTACGACTTCCTGAAACTTAGAATCGCCCCGCACCCCATGATCGTGAAGTCACATATGAGTGTCAACGCAGGGGTCGTCTCAAGCTCATTTGGCACTAAAGCTTTCTATCCGGTAATATTGACCTCACTCTCCCACAACCCGCGCATGCCTGCGACTAGGAGGCACGGGACGTGCCCTCCTGGAGTTCTAATCTCGACACTCGGCGAAAACGTCGGCGAGGAATTTGACCGCCGTGACTAGCTGGCGCCAAGGTCAAAACGCGGCGCTGGCCAATCACGGCCACCGGATTCCTCGCAGACTTGCTGACAAATCGTCCAATATACAGCCCCTGCCCTCTCCAGACTCTCGAACATGCGAATGCTTTTCGATACGACGATCGAAATTTCCCTTGGTGTGGCCTACAGAAACATTCGGAGAATGAACGAAGCTGCAGCACATCGAGGCCAAATAAAAGATTTTTATCCCCTGCCCCTAAATACCAAGAAGGTGTGGCGTGGCCATATTGTTGTCAACTGGGATGTTTTTTTTTTTTTTATGATGGACGAAGACAATACGTTTTGAATTAAAGGCTTTGCCGTGCAGTTGAAGGGTAAAGCGCCGCAACAACAATAAAAGTTTCATCTGCACGACAAAAATGACGTTTTTTTGTTTTGTTTTGTTTTTTGCACAGGAAAAAGAAAAAAAGAACGCGTTGAGGAAAGCTTATTTTTTTCCGAAGTAGGATATCAATGTTTGCGAACGTACGGCTACCGTATGACATTGGTGTATTGGCGTGTTGTGCAGTTAAACATTACTCAATAACCTTTAAAAGATCGGCATGTACTCGGAAATTCCATCAGCATTTTTAGGCGCGAGAAGCTTCTCGCATATTTTCTTTCACGACACAGCTGGTACGCACTCTTCTTGCCTGCATGCGCTGACACATATCAGACACCTGCTGGAGGACCAACGGGTTGAAATAAAACACGCAACTTTCTTTTTACGGTCCATATATGTGCTTATACAAGTTGTCCGCCCGTGAATGTATTTCTGTACTGTGGCTTGCAAAGCTAATGAACTGAATGTTATACACATTGCCGGCCGAGAAGCGATTTCGACGTGATGAAAAGGTATTCAATGGGCGTTATAATCAACTCCAAGGGCATTTTCACCGCACAGGCGAGTGAGTGATACAATGCTTTATCTATTATTTAGCCCCCCCCCCCCACCCCCCCCAAAAAAAAAAAAGAGAGAGAGAGAGAGAGAGATTGAGAGAGCACACCACAGAACGAGTCCTTACCTGTCTTAGAAGAACTACAATTTTGCTGGTGTGCAATGCGCGTTGCAGGCGCGTTGTAGAAGCATATACAGCGTAAGCTCGCGCTGAGCAGGAGGCTGATCAGGAACCAGCAATGCGTTTTCGGCATTGCGCAGTGATGACGAGTCCCTTGCACTTTGGCACCACGACGGCGCTTGAGCAAGCAGAGTGTCAATAATCTTTGTGCGTGATCGCTGAGGAACACTTACAAACGACGGCCGCGAAAACATAACATAACAAACAGAAGTCGTCCCTGGGATCGCTGAAAGCCCAGCAGAAACTCACGGCGAAAGAACTGGCCATAGGACAAGTAACCTTCATAAGTACGAACATCATTTCGTGACACAAGGTTGCTTAACATAACGACCAACCCGCTGAATTGCCGCTGAGAGGCTTGTTTATTCCAGGTTTCTGAGTGGATCGCGTTTTGCCATTAGCATAATAGTTAAGCAGTGGTCGTATTTAGTCTCCGCGAATCGATATCAGAAATTTATTTTGGTAGGACCCTTTATCTGATCTACCCTTAAACAAAATTAACGAGTAAATTGCAATTTCTCTTCGCTTACCAGCAACCTCTGAAAGTAAGCAAAATTAACACTGCCATTTTCTTACACTATAAGGTGAACAATACATAAGGCTGCTTGAGTAGCTTTTAAAGCTTACGCAGTTTTGGGAACCCCTCAGGAAACTTGTACGCGCCAATAGAGACAGACAAAAAGAAAGGGACACGGACAACGGTTTTGTTTTCCTGGTTCATTTTGAACTGCTTCCAATACTTTCGTATTCGATGCTGCAACCAATGCAAGACAGCTGTGTCACGATGTTTACATCACGCTTGTGACACGGAGCCGAGTAGTTGTAGATATCTAACTCAAAGTCGACGGTTATGTTATGAAAATTATTTTCGCCCGTACGCTTTTGATATTTTTTTTGTTTCCTTCAAAAATACGAAGACGGCAGCAGTGGTTTGCTGTAGTTCTTCACGCGTCTGACGCACTACTAAAGCTGCTTCAGTTTTCATTCTTTGTCAAACACACTCTGGCGGTTAGTCCAAGCTTGTACGTTGAACAGCCCGTGCGTTGGAACAGTTTTCTGTGCAGGTACCTTGCTATAATATTAAACTATAACGATTTACACTGAAAAATACAGGCGCACCACCAGATACAGCCTTAGAGTTAGTCTGATCTTGGACAAATCCATACAGTTTCTTTTTAGCCGTTCTAGTCGTGACACACCGGGACATTCTTCACCTGTTTTTTTCAAATGTGGCTTGACGTCTTTGTGCGCGAGACTTCTTTAGAGAAAGAAGATTCCAATTTCCGGCAACTAGCAGCTGAGGACGGCCAAAAGCCAAATGAGTATTGCGGAAAGCATCCCAGCGTAGACCAGACGTAGCAGACTGCGGAGCCGAATGCAGCGGTTTAGAAAAAGAAATGTGGGCTCTGAAAAGCCTAGATTTAAGGGAGAGACCAACTAAAACCATGGAGACTGTTTACAATTTAATGATGGAGGCCTCCTGCTCAGATTAGATGCATATGTACACCCGGGCGCGTTCGGATGGCAGGGACGATGGCGGGGGTGATGAATTATGAGACTGAACAAGGCAGAGACGTTCTCATACGACAGACGCTCAAACTCCTCGCAGCTCGTAATACAAATGCAAACACGGGAAGTAATCCGTTACTTTTTTAAGTAATTTTGTAATTGCCACGTTACTTCTTTTGGAAGTAATTTTTAATGTAATTTCGTTACAAAAGATTAGTAACGGATTACTTTAATTACTTCGCTACGTTTTAAAACTATGAGCGTAATACAGTAACTGGAGCAATACGAGGAGAACATTCAGCAGCATCAAGAGAACAAGTTCTACGAAATAGAAAGCATCAGGAAGGGGAGAATAGCCGAAAAGAAAACACGATTTTTTGTAAGACCGGTCACTAAAACCACTAAAAAAAATACGAGCATGGCATGTACAAATATACGAAAGACAAAGATCAAGTAAGACAGCGCCGAGTAGGCTCTCCGTCGCCTTCCATCATGTTTTCTTCTTCTTCTGGGTAGGAGAAAGATCTTCGTGTTTATTTGTTTTTGTATTTTACACCGTTTCACCCTTTTCAACTTCTTCGACATCTTCCGCCACCTGCACAGACATCAAACTCGGGTCCCTACCCCCTCGATTCGCGGGTTCACAACTCGCATAACAGACGATGTAGCCTGGCGAGAGGGGGTCGAGTTCTCTTTGTCTTTGATATTTGCTACTGTATTCTAGCACGCTCTTGAGGCACGGCTGAAAAGCGCCAGGCGCGAGGCTGAGACCATCGTCTTTGAGGCTACTATGGACGATACTTCTTTTGGATTACTTGTCTCGGCATGGTGGTCAAGTCCACTCGTCACTTTACTGTCAACTTACGACATAAAGGGAAGGGGGGGGAGTGGGTGTAGGCCAACCTAGGTGTGCATACACACAGAGAGAGAGAGAGTGAACGCGTAAATCTGGTGTGATGCTCTATTGTTTTGTGAGACCGATGGCCACCGATTCTCTCGCTCTCTATGCCCTCCTCCCCTGGTCTCCACGAATATTGGTATGAAAGTGAGAACCGATGAAGGATCAATAACCCGTAACCGCCACTTTTCCTCTGACTGGTCGGAGTCTTCGGTCATGGAGGGTCCGTCATCATCATGGCCATTTCTTAATAAGATGTTAAAAATTTCAGGGCATTAAGGAGAACGGCAACCTAGAGTTCCAGTGAATACCTTGATTGCAAAAAAAAAAAAACGCACACGCACATTGTCATCAGCAAGAAAAAGAATCTGTAATCTACGGAAACACATCAGGATAAGCTGGGACACCCGCATTCTGCAATGGCTATACATTGTAACGTTAAAACTAAGTTATTATTTTTTCTTTGTGAATAACAGGCGAAACACTTGAGTCACAAGGAAGCTTTGATATATCGCTTCTTCAGCTCCGAATCTCGTAGTGGAGGTAGACGCTGCTACTGAGCATGCGCACCGCTAACCTTGTCTGCACAATTCCAGGGATCATTTCTGGAGGCTGTAAGCTAGCGGGATGGCGGGTGTGGTTGCAGCGTTCGGTGCCTTGTCAGCTTACAGGTGAACGGAGTGCACCTACACTCTTTCTCTTAAATACAATACTATTTAATTTTACAAGGACTACCATAATACGGGCGTATGTGAAATGAAAAGTAGTGTTGCAGATCATTTTGGAAAAAAATATCAAAAATTGTTTCTTTTGTTTTTTGGATGAGTGTGCTGAAAAGTAACGTGAAAGTAATTTGTGATGTGACGAGTAAAGTAATTCATTACTTTTAAGCGAAATTAATTTGTAACGATAATCCATCACATTTGAGGCTCGGTAATTTGTAATTGTAATCCATTACATTTTTCAAGTAACGAGTGTTACTTGAAAGAAAGTAATTTGCAGTGGTCTGTGCAAATGCGGCCCATTTACCACGTGACCCCGGTTGAGCAGTTAGCATTAGGGGTGTCGCGAACCGGTCGAGGTTCGAGTTCGACCAGGTTCGACTTTTTCGAACGTCTGTGAAAAGTTCGACAAAGGTTCGACTCAGGTTCGACTGCTATGCGCATGTGCGACAGGCTCGCCAGTTGGCTTCGGATTGGATGGTGATGGCTAAGGGATGAATAAAGGGCAGCACTGATTGGTTATTTCAGTTAATACAGTACAAAAATTAAGTTATTAACTTCTTCAGTGATTAGAATTAGTTTCTTTTACTTGCAACTGTTCATAAAATTAAAATAACCCTTTGCCATTAAAAAAAAATTCTCCAAACCTAGACATGCTTGTATCAAGGTCTGGCCACACTGTCCACAAAGTCGAACCGGTCGAATCTGGTTAAAAGCTCGAAAGTTCGTCGAACCGGTTCGACCTATTCGCACCTCGAAAGTTCGACCTAAAAATACCGGTTCGACAAAAATTCGCGAAACACCCTAGTTAGGATCGCTCTGAAATCTAGCCATACTAGCGGGCTCTAGCGGGCTCCCGGAACGGGTGCTGCGCCCTGGTGGAATGCGAAAGAATCGCGTACAGATCTTCGATGTCTCCCCGACGTTGGCGCTGCTTTACTTCTCTGTCTGTCTATGCTAGATCGCGAACTCAACGATGGAGTCTAACTCAATCGGTCGATGATTTTCTGCCCCTTTGGCCACGTGATGTGACGTTGCGATGGAGTTTTCACCTATGGATTTCGAGTTATGCTCGTAAAATAATGCAGTTCACGGTGACATGAAAATGCCGTCCTCGGTGCATTTGGGCGATGGTGTTAACTTATGGCGAATTCGCGTGGTTCTTTCTGCGCGCTCTAGAGCGCGCGAGATCGGGTGGTGGAAAAAGAGTGCTGTGGCTTGATCGGCTGGTTCTTTCCGAGGCCGCCCCTCCATCTCAGAGCGCTCCCTATACTCCGTTTACCCTTAAGCTGAGACTCCAGTCAATAGGGAGTTTCGTAGACCGCGTTTCCCGCTCCGCTAAGCCCACCGCAACGAAAAGGCCGCTACTGCGCCTGCGCGCCGTTGGCCTTGACTGTAGAGTTCCGGGTATCGTAGCGGGTTCTGGAGAGCGTTGCGGGATGGCGAAAACGATCTACGAAAACTCCCTAATGACACAAGCACAAGAACACGAGGTCGCTGCTTTTAAGCGTGCTTAGGCAGAACAAGCGCTCGCGCTAGAAATACACGTCTCAAAGCCAGGAGCCCGGGCTAGCTCGCGCTTCTAGCTTTCGCTACAGATCTCAGCTTAAAGGTGAACGAAGTACAGCACTCCGCCTCAAGCCGTCGAAGTGCGGAGCGGCGCAGGTGTCACGTGGTACTTGGACGTGGATCACGTGGTTTTGTTGACAATGGCCGGCAGTGGTCTGCGTTGGTCTGCGGTGTTTAAAATGAAGGCGTTGGATATCTGGTTCTACAAAGTGCTTGTGCGATCGACGGTGCGAGGATTACAATGGACGGGAAGACATCCGCTTGTGACCGTGACAGGAAAACTCGCATGGAAAGTATTCCCAGTGCTTTTACGAGATCGTTCATCTCACGGCGGTGGACCCGCTAAGCCTAACCGATGGAGAAACAGTTCGCAGAGCTCGCCGCTGTTTTACCGGGTTTTGACAACGCTTCAAAGAATTTTCAGGTTTAGTAAAAGTGGGTTCAATGGTTTGGGTTAGTAAAATAAAGGGAAAGCCGACTATAATGCACTTTGATTTGTGCCACATAGCGATACGTGCGATGTCCTGTGGGCGATGTTTGCACGATATTCCGCCGTGAGAAAAATGCGGTTTATTAACCCTTTGATATTGTCACGAATGGCAATTGATGTGGGAAGGAAAACTGAAGCAAACTAAACGTTTAATGCGGCGAACTTGTGCCCAAAACAAAATAGACAAAGGCTAGCGTCGCAGGCGTCGATGGCGGCGAAACAGCAGGATCGAACGCTGGGGCGAGACTGACTGCGGCTCGCCACGCGGAGCCCCTTATGTAGACGCGTGGGCTTCTGGAACAATGGAGCGTAGAAGGTTCGGTGCGTAGAACATTCTAACCTCGAATAAGCAACAGAGGTTCTCGAATTTACCAGAACGCGACATTACAGAAACAACAAAAATGTGTATCCGTGGCCAGGCATCGAACGTCGGCTTTTCACGTGGGAGGCAAGCACGATAACCGTTCGGCCACGGGCACGCTGCCTACTTGGTCAGCTGCGCGTGCGGCAATATTTGGTTGTTCTGCCCTCACGCTTGACCGCTTTCGCAGCGCGTTCACTGTCGCAAACTCGATGAGTTGGTAACTATTTCAAAATATTGGCTGTCGTTCCGTTCTGAAAAAATCGATTTTCATGCTGCTGCTGCATTTTTTTTTGCGCATGCTGATGCGCCGTTATGTCAACACGTTGCAAGCGCACATTCTCAATCGTCCACCGTTCGCTGTAAAAAAAAATAATAATAAAAATAATCTACTACGAATGTCAAGAAGTTTTACTTCCGTGACTGGTCCGAGAATGTCAGAGCGCTCTAAGAACAGCAGTTGTAATCGGATGAAAAGGATCTCGAGTAGCTCTGACGTCGAGAAGGGCGCGCACATGTTGAATAAAGGTCAGAGGAGAGAGGCGACCACCTGAATTCACCATTAGTGGTCGATACATATCCCGACATCGTTCTCCATCAGCAAAAGATGGCGACACTCACCTATGCCAAGCTTTTATGTTGTTCGCAAACGGAGAGAGTTTTCCGAGATCACCGCAACGACGCCTTTGACACATTCGATGTGAGGTTCGTGAGTGAATACCGCCTGACGAAAGGGTGGCACGCTGGCTCTGCAACGAACTTTGCGGGAAGCTCCAGCGGCGTCGCGGGGGACCCATGTGCTCACGGTGGAGCAGCAACTGCTGGCTGCCCTTCGTTTTCACGCCGCTGGCGGCTTTCAAGGAACTGTCGGCAGCAACGAGAACATCGCTGTACACCAGTATACAGTGAGTCGCGTGCTTGTCAACGTGACGGACGCGATAATCGATTGCCTTTGGTCAAGGTGGCTGAGCTTCCTGAAAACGCGAGAAGAAAAGTAGGCAACGAAGTAGTTTATGCAGCAATGCAAGTTCAGCGGTGCGATCGGTAAATACTCCCATACGTTTCATCAACACAGCTGTAAACTTACTTGTGTCATACTATTACATGTCGGTGTGCTCGCTCGGGGGCTTCCGATGAACAGCGGGCTTCATTCAACATTGACGAGTGACTCATTCACGCGGTGTCGCAAGCCTTCATTCTATGTTGGCGACTTGCCTTTTTCGGCAGGGAACATTTGAAGTGATGCTTTCAATGCTTACGGCCATGACTGCACTAGCATCCTCTGTCGAATGCTGCCGCACCTTAAACTTGAGAAATCGTTCGTACTAGCTGCAGCACACTAGAACCATGTCAGTTAAGCATGTGACCAAGATTCCACGCGCATCCCCTATCTGATTTTCCCGTAGCTCAAGCTCAGGAAATCGCTAATATGAAGCTACCTGCAGCATGTCGTTCATTTTAACGTATACAGTTGCCAAAGCATATGTGTCCACCGTGCTGTTCGGAATGGCCTAACTTTATTGCCATATCGAACCCCTACGCCCTCGCTGATTCCGCTAAAACAACTTTCTTTTACAGGACGCATTAGGGAATTTTCGTAGGTCGTTTTCGCCGTCCCGCACCGCTCTCCGTCAACCCGCTACGATACCCGGCACTCTACAGCCAAGGCCATCGGCGCGCAGGCGCAGTAGCGGCCTCTTCGGCGCGGAGGGCTTAGCGGAGGAACAAACGCGGTCTACGAAATACTCCCTATTGATGGCATTCAAATTGCCATCCGGTGTCCTTCGGAAAAATGCCCCAGGTTCAGCAAGGCAGCGTACTGGTACTGAAAAGACTATATGCTCTCAATGCAATGGTGGTAAGTATATGCCCGTTCACAGGCTTCACTAGAGATTACGTTTGCTGGAGAGTATATGGGAGCTTCTATGTTAGTTTTTAATAATTATTTGTCATGACAGCTACACGTAGCTTGCAATTGACGCCATTGCTGCGTACTGGCGGTTATTTCTACGTCATGGTTCTGTCAAAATAAAATGTTTGTGGTGTGAAACTAACGCGGTGAACCGAAAACCGAACGCTCGGTAGTTCGGTTCACCGCCTTGAGGCATGAGTGTTTATTGATTTAAAGACAGAGGGCTTAGCCTGAAGCAATATCCTAGCAGCCTTCAATACTGGTCTGGGGAGACAGAAGGGTAGCCCTTTAAAGATGTCTGCGAATGATTCTTCAATTGATGAACTCCAATGTCTGGGGTTGTTACACATAGACGTTCTGAACTTTTTTCCAGCTCGTATTTTCGCTCTCGCTAACCATATTCAGTTTGCCAATTTTTCACACGTCCATTCTCCTCCGATCATAACCAACCTGAGAGCTCCGCAGCGGACAGACTTGGCATTATCGTGTATCCTATATCCCCCGATGATTGCGCTCCTCGAATTTTCCTTCACTTGGCTGCCCTTAGAAAACGTCTTCACGCCATACACTTTGTCTCATCCTAGCATGCACTAAAGCCAAGGCTAGGGCACGAGCTCGTAGCATAGCTAGATGGTCCCACTGCACGAACGCTCATGCAGTTTGACTATCTAGCAAAGCGGTGAGCCCGTACCGCCTCGCGCGTCTAGCACTTCGCTTTAGTGTATCTCAGGAGAAGACGGTAGAACCGATGTGGTCTCACCATTTTGAGCAGCAGTGTTTGGGTAACCGATGCTGTTTACGTGGTCACTTGCACGTAAACAACCGAGAAACTTGCACACAACGTACGCATCCACCTGGCTTGAGAACAACTTGAGCGTTGGCTTGGGTTGGATGTCAGCTGCTCATTGTGTTTACTTGAGCTTCACGAAATCCGCCAAATTAACCGGACAGCCTCTTGACTATTGCTGTCAGAGCGTGTGACTGCAATTTGTTGGTTTTCGATTTCGACGACTTTAAAATGATGGGTGTACCACCGCAACGCCCTTTTAACACGATTTCGGTACCGCAGGCTGTAAAAAGGGTGTACTGAAGGTGTAGGCCTTTCCGTAGAGCCTTCAATGTTCAAAACTCATCTAATAATGGTTTAGGAAGGGTGTGAGCTCGGACGAAACATCCTCTTAACACGAACATAGGTGTTGACATTTTAGTGTGCAGTTGCAAAGTGTGACTGTCAGTCAGTGTCACAACCACTGGAACCTGACGCGAGGTTTTCGACGAAGTCGTTCGAGCTCAAGACGCGTCCCAGTTTACGAAATGGCGCGCCAGCCGTTGACACCAGCACTTCGGGGCCCGGAGTGCCCGCGCGGATTTGTGTCTCTGGATGCCCCTGTCCCCGGGTGAGAGGAAAGACCCACGGGCAATGACCCGCCATGGGGAATATACAGCTCCGCTCTGTTCGTAGAAGGAACAGGGTAAGACACGTGCAAGCACTCAAGCAAAACGAATGGCCACGCATTACCACAAAATACCGATAAACTAAAACAAAACGCCGTCTTGGCTGCGCGCGAAACTTGCGACCACCTTTACAAGTGACATTACGGTGAATGGCAGCGGGTCGCGGGCCCGGTTTCCCAAGTTTTTCTATTAGAAACATGTTCGTTTTTAAAGTCGCTTCTGGCTCCGCCACGTCATTTAGAACTTGGCACTTGCAGAACGCGCGTTTCTTAGACACTGCTTCCTCATTGACCCTAGTTTCGTGCGCTCAACGGCGGCAATAGCATCTTTATAAAGGAGTTGAAGCGGAGAGATCCCTCGCGCGGTGGTCAAGCCAGCGTCCAACAAGGTCAGAGCAGACGCTCCCAACCAAACACAGGGGAAAGAACGTGCGCCCAAGCGCCATGTGAATGAAACACTTCTTTCTTTTTAGTTGCGCTGGTTGGACGGCGGAGACGCTGTCGGCTGAGGCTACTCGGGCACGCATTGATAGGACTTTATCTGGTCGATCGCATCGCAGCTTTTGACGTGTTGTGTGTCCTCACCTATTTACAAATATCTTGAACCGTGGTCCTTCCCCAAATTTAATAATGGGCGAATTGGAGCAGATATATGTCAGTTTAATTGTATGCATGTTTGTGTAGTGTGTTGACGACACAGAGACAACGACTTGGAAAGAGAATCAATATTTTCAGCATAACCCTTTATATCAAGGATAATCGAAACGCGGAGAATTTTCATTATTTCTCACATGCAACTTTAGGCAGCTTCTTTTTGTGGGGTCCCACAATCAGAACTGTAAACTTGAACCTTCTTTCCCTCGCAATATTTTTCGAACTTTTCTTTGCAAAGACTTGGCGGTTCCGAGCTTGCAGCACTTTGCAACAGTAGCAGGTCACAGAAGAGTCCTGAAAATATTATTGAAGCTTAGCAGCTCATTTTTCTTGCAATGTCGGTTTTTATCTTTTACACGGGTGCTTATTGTGTCAGGAAGCCTACCGACTAAATACCGGTAGTACAAATCTAAAAACAAAAGTGTATCCTCTGAAATGTTTTTAAGTTTTGATGGAAACGTTTGCGTTCGTCTCTTAAAGTGGCACTAACACCCCAAATGTCGTTTTTTCATGTCTAAAACGATGCAAGTTGTAGTGCATAGACAATTAAAAAGATACCGCAACATGAAAAAAAATTGCTCCCGCGCGCACGCCTTTTTATTTTTGGCGTTTATCTCTCTCGCTCCTCACCTCCTCGCTTCTCTTATTTGTAACGTCAAATATTATGACATCTAGAAGCTTTGCAAACAACATTTCTATAACATTTAATAACGGCATTCGTAAAACAAGCTTTTTTAAGCAATTTCGAACGCACTACGGCCCTTCTTTTGAAATACCGAAAATCAGAGTCCGAAGTCATGTCGCCGCCTTGCTTTTCATCCTCCTCGGAAAACATGGCGGCGCTCGACTGAGTAGCAGAGGATGATCGCTGAGTTGAGGGATTGGACGAAGTTGTCTTTTTAGGTACCTGACGACCTCCAAGACTTCAAAACAGAAAATCTTCAAACGGTCAAAACAACTGGGTTTGGTGTCTGTGTACCGTGGTTTCGGTTGTGATCCGCCGGGGCAGCCTTTCACACGCAACGGCACGACGTAGCCCCTCACGTCGCTCACAAAGTCTACTGCGCGTTCTCTTCGACCTCACACTGTTTGAAAGATTTTGAGATCGCTAAAGGGTCTCTAAAAGAACTTCGAACTCGAACGTGAAGCGACGTCTGCTAGCAGATCGGCCTTGTCTCGCGGGACGCCGGCGAACACGACCAAGGTTCCGGGTCGGAGGCATCAGAGGCCGTGTTCCAAAATTTACTCGATCTTACTCCTAGGGTAAGGGTTTTGTACCCTTGGCGTTCTAAAACCTACCCGCGCCCAGCGTTTTTCAATCTGTGCTGTCACGTGATACGATCCGCCGGAGTAACTCGGATCCATTTGGGTAAGATTTGGAACACAGCCAGAGAAACTCGTCGCGTGGCGGCTCAATATTTGACGTCACTGCACTGGCGCGATTCGCGCAGAATTTCAAATTCGGCATTTGGAAATTGTATTTTTTATTTCACAAATACTAAATTTCCAAGCTTCGAATTTTGAGGGTAATGCTCAGGGATCGTTTTCAATCGTTTCAGATAATAATAATAATAATAACAAAAGTCTGAATTTGACGTGTCAGTGCCCCCTTTAAGAAATCACGAACATCATGATAGTACACCCGCCGGCAATATGAAGGTGAACACTTTACCTGGTTTCTTGCCTGTTTTACGGCTCCCGAAAGCTCTATTAACTCTCAACGTCTCAAATGGTACGTGGCTTTGGGTCTAAACTTTGCGTTCTAGCCCTCTTCTGGAACAGAGCTTCTTCCAAAACTTGCAAGAGCGTCAAAAACAAGAAGAGGGCTGTTCACCTTCATATCGCTTCACGGGTGTACTTATAGCTTTAATACGTAAGACTACGAATCAAAATCTAAAAATACCTAATAAACGCAAATAGCTTTCCGTAGTATATTTCTTTTATTATGTAAAACATTCCGCTGTTCTGTGCACAAGAACATTCACCTCAATTAGAATTTGAGCTAAAACATTGTCAATTACGTTATATTACTAAACGTATATGCGAATTCCCACAATTTATCTATTTATTAAGTTTAACAGTCACGATGCCCTTACTTATCCCGTGGTCTTAGGTAAGAGTGCTACCTTTGGTGGTACACTCGATGTAGCATACATATAACAAAAAAAATATGGATGTTATGTAAAATACAGAAACTTTTTATTCGTATATTTTATGAATAAATAATGACAATATAGTATATCTATGCATTTAGATCACTGTTGTGTGGCAAAAGCTATGGATAAACTAGGGGTGGGTGATTAGTTGAATATCGAGTTCTAAAACCGACTAATGATTGTCCGAATAATTCGATTCAATTCATATTCCTGAATTTGGGTTTTCGAATATTTCGATACAAGGAATATCGCAGGCAAAAATATGGATTTATTTAGGAACGCTATTCAAATGGTAAGCAGTCCTGACATACCTGTTTTGTATCTAAATCAAGCCTGAATTCAAAAGCCGTGACCAACGAACCATTTCGACATAGAGTGTCTTGTTTTTTTGTATTCCTCGAACAAAGCAGTCATGCTCTCAGTTTCTCGGATGGGCTTGACGAAAACCCGTAAACTACGCGTGTCGCCATTTTGAATTAAAAATTTTGCATTACTTGCAGTCAACTCTCGGTATTATATGCCTATTATAAGTTCTTACGCCTACAATATAGCAAATTAATATTAAAATTGAAATACCAACTATAACTGAATCGGCCCCTTCCGCTTACCCGTCGCTCCCTCGGCGTTGAGCGTAGTGTCATGGCAAGTGATGCAAGATGTCACCCGATTTAAACAGTTCAGCTGTTTCTTAAAGGAAGCTGAAGTGGTTCCGTATTTTAGAAGAAACACTTAAACCGTCGTTATCTGGCACCAGGGATTACGAATATCAAAAATATATGTCAGATTGATGTGTCAAGTAGCCACAACAGCACTTTCAGAATATCCCTGAAGCTCCTCCTTCCAGACGCGTTCGGTGAGAGGATAAAATCGTGACGTATTATACAGAGATATAAACATATCCGTGCCTTCCACAAGTCTGAGCCGAGCAGTCAAAAACGCTGCAAGCATTCCGTTACAAGCAGCAAGCGCAAGGCAGTTGAAGCCTCTGGATATGATGTCACGCCCAGCGGTTGGTTTCGCGCTTTCTCGCATCTGTTGATGTGTTCGGATCGAAATGCTTGTGATATTCAAATTCACAGGACAAAAATACGCTAGAACTCACATATAACTAGTATTTTGTTTTTTATGGACCTCTTTAGCTTTCTTTTAAGGTGGCCGTTTAAGTGTGGTCATTACAACCGTTTTATTCTGTGCTAGCATCTTTATTCTGTGTAAGAATAAACACGCACGCCTTTTTTATGTATGCAAGTTTTTTTTTATGAAATAAAAGGTTTTGGTATTCGTGATCGATTTGACGTTTGGCTTTTTGACCAATATAAGGAACTAGTTGATACCAACTCAATTAGAGCTGAAATTTCACTTTCCGTACACATCTAGCATTAACTTTATACTCCGAATGAAATCCACCGGTTCGGAGAGTACTAGCTCTAACTGAAAAACTGTATTTGACAAAGCAAACTTCTGAATAGTTCTAGGTACTAACCGGCTCTTTGGTCAAGACTGACGGAAGTGCCCTAGGATTGTACACTGAAATGTCCTACACCGAAAACTGCGCGCACCTAAAACAGTTCCTGCACCGAACTGTCTGAACCGAAAAGTCCACGCACTTAAAAGTCCGTGCACCGAACAGGCTCCACCGAACCGCCCTACACCAAATGTCCTACACCAAAATGTCCGAATCTCGGCTGGCGGGGAAGGAGGGGAGGGGGGAGGCGGGCGGTGTTCTGCTGTGATACTACGTGACGACCGAAACGCTGCCTAGATCTGTTTCGTTAACCCAATATTTGCTGTCGCCAAAAATTAACTTTTCTCTAATGTACATCAATATTGTTCATTAAAAAAGATTAACTTGGGGTCTTCGCACTGGCGCTGGCGCCATCTATAGAGTAGCCTCGAACACTTGGAATTTTCATATCGTGGGTTGGGAAAACAGCTACGTAGACGGTCCTTGGCTGGTTATGGCAGTGATTTTGTATCTTGTTTTATCCTTCAGTTGCTAAAGCGCAGTGATGTCAGAAGAGCTGACGCAATTGATAAGAAAAAGGTTGTCTCTCTTCCGTATTTCCATGACGTGTCTCAAACCTGAAGGCCTTGGAAGGGAAGTTCGGTATTACTGTAGTTTTTAAACCCAATTTTCGTCTGAACAGATTAACTTCTTTTTGGCAGAGAGGAGTGAGTGGCTGTAGTTAGGATCATAGGGAACCTTCAGTGAGTTGTGATCTTGGTATAGTTTACAAAATTGCTGTAAAGTGTGGTTCTTGCTATGTTGGCCAGTCTGCTAGGTTCATTAACGACCGACTGTGTGAACACAGCAGAGCTGTTAAACATAGCAAAGAGGCTTCCGAGTTGGCCACACACATGTCCCAATGCGTTGAATGTAGTGTTGTGTGGCAAGACACTGAGATTCTGTGTAAGCAAAGAGACGCCTATAAACATCTTGTAAAGGAGTCGTCGATGATTTACTGGAATAGTGGATGGTTTCAGCAATATGTCCGTTGCACCTACCAAGCCAATTAAAACGTTTCTTAGCACTTAGATTTTGTTAGGTACTTTGAACTAAGTGTCCTCAGGTCGGCCGCCGGCAGGGCGGAAGGGTGTTGTTGAAGTGCTTATCTTGTTGGTTTCATGGTGTTGGTTGCTTGCCTTTAGCGAGTGCTTTGAGTCTTCCAGGGCTTTCTTGTGTCCCTACGAACTAGTGTCCTCTTGTCGGTCGCCGGGGCATTTTGTGCTTTTGTTATTATCTGCCACGGTCGTGTGACCTCAGGCAGCGTGTGTCTCCTAAAGCGCGATCCAAACCAACGCGTTTTTGTGCGCGCGTAGGTCGTGCGCTTCCCAGAAATTGCGTATTTCGTGACGTTTTTGCTGTTTCCGGTGCGCTTTCTGAGTCACAAGCATGCGCGTTGGTTAGGACGGTGCGCTTTCGGGCGAGCGGAGAGCATCTGCGCCAGATGGCGAAGAAACGCGGAGCCGGAACTGGTGCCCTCCACCAATTGGCCGGGAGAGGATATGGAGAGGAGCGCCCTACTACGTCACAGCGCGTTTTCGTGCGCGTTCAGAAAAAGTTGAAATCATCCAACTTTCTTATGCGCGCCCGGAAGGTGCAAGGAATCAGCGCGGCGTTACGAAATACGCAATTTCCGGGAAGCGCACGACCTACGCGCGTGCAAAAACGCCTTGGTTTGGATCGCGCTTAAGGGTTTGTGGGCCTATTTAAGCATGTGGTCTGGAAAATAAATCTTTAGCTGCGTTCGGAGTTTCGTGTCTGAACGTCCTTTTTGTCCACTCGCTCCAGGGTTACAGTGTCTATCCTTAACCAGCTCGCCTGCCTACTTGTTTTAAGTTGACACTATTTATTTCGATTGCACTAAAGCTTTCGATCTTGCAGATCATAAGTTGTTACTTGCCAAATTGTCAGCCTTGGGCATAACTAGCTTGTTTTGCAGTTGGTTGTCAAGTTATCTTGGTGGAAGACCAAAAGAGTGCTTTATGATGGGTGTTTTTCTACCTCGTACGTTTTAGAAACTGGAGTGCCTCAGGTGTCTTATCTTGGGCCACTGTTATTCAACATTTTTGTGCTGCAAATTGCAGATGATGTAAAAATGTATCGCGAAGTTCATGCAACTACTGACTGCCAGATGATGCAAGACGATGTTCAGGCAGTTCTAAATTGGTGCTTGAAAAGTAATTTGGTACCTAACCCCAATAAGACCAATGTTGTTTCCCATACCCGTCAGAGAAGCTGAATTGAATACCTGTACGTATACCATGTTAGGTTCAGCTATCACGAGGTCGGATACTATTCGTGACCTGGCAGTGCTGTTTCATTCCCGGCTCTCGTTTACTGAGCACGTTTCGAAGATTGTGAATGACCATTATCAGGTGCTAGGCGTTATTTCCCGAATGACGGGAATTGCTGTACTCACGCCTAGCATAATTCTATTTCGCGCCCTTGTTTAGTTCAAACTAGAGTTTTGCTCAGTCGCATGGAACACCACTGGAATGACACAATCATGTATTTTAAAAAAAGTGCCGCGTCGACTCGTACGTATCTGTTTATGACAGACGGGTTTGGAGGCGCATTCACTTTGATTATGAACACCTACTTAATTTGCTTGATCTTGTACCCTTGCACGAAAGAAGATTAACGCGAGACTGTATTTTTGTACAAGAAAGTGAATGCTACGCTTCATGCACTCTTGCTTTTAAGTGCGATTACTTTTGTGTCCCTCAGAAGTGTATAAGAATTTTATTTATTTTTACCCGCAGAAAGTTGGTGTCCTGTTCCCTATGACACGTCTATAGCTTTCTTTATAATATTAGTGAGAGTGATTTAGACTTTAATCAGAATAAATAATAATTAGTCTTCCACGCATTACTCTTTTCTTATTGGCTCGAATATTTTTTTACAATGTTAAGAGACCATTTCTCACAAAGTTTGGGACCATCGTGTATAGTTTTGAAGACAAAGTGAAACACGGAAGTGATGATAATTATGTAAAATTGAAGACAGCAGTGTGCCCTAAGCACGAACGTAGACGGGCAGCGTGATGCTGTTTATGACGAAGTCTCTTGCTGAAATTTCCGACCAGGAAGTACATTTGATCTCGGAAATACTGCTAAACCTTTCATTCTAGTGAAATGCAGTTCAAGTGTCATCTCATAAATGGCGCGAGCGTGCCGCTCTGCTCCATCGTCGTAAGAGATCACAGTGTGCCCTAAGAGTAAACGTAGACGGGAAGCGTGATCCCGTTTATGACGAAGCCCTTGCTGAAATTTTCGACCAGGAAGTTGAATGTTTTATGCAAGCTAGAAGGACATCATTGTATGCATCATTTTACATTAAGAGATATATTTAATGTTTATATCCGAGCCCGATTTATACGCATTGCGCGTGTTTGTTATCTCTATTTTGATGTGTCTCGCATTGTCGCTGTACTTGGTCATTTACGTCGTTGCGCACACAATAACTTAGACTATAGCGAAATCGTTGACTGCATATTGTAAACAAACTGAACGACTCAATACATTCTAGACTTTATATCGAGTTTATAACGCGTTTCAAGCCAGCAACAAGCACGAGCTTACCTTCATCTTTTTTTTTATTCTTACAATTGAACAGTCCTCGATAATTAGAGTAGAGAAGCTTGTGTTCTTGTGGTCCATCAACTGAAAAAGTATAACATTTACGTTTAAATTATTTTCTATTATTTTCGATAAAAACACACGAACAGTCTAGTTGTAAATATAGCTGTTTTGTTGAAAGAACAACTTTGTTGGAGGCGGGACCTAATATTAAAGTAAAGTCTTTAAATGCCAAGTAGAATATTTTACATGTCTACATTTTTATATTTTTGTTGTTTAACTTCTGTGTATCCCTAATTAGTACTTTATGCTCAGCAACATTTCTTCTGCGTGCTAAACTGCTTCTCAAGGTATTATCTCCCCTGGCTGTCATATTTCTAGGTCTCGATCTAACGAAATGCTTCACGAATATGCTGTAGTAAGGAATGATTTTATGATTTGATGCTTATTACCAATTCGCTGAATTGCGATATGAAATGAAACGTTATTTGCACGGCAATCGAAGCGTAAAATATTTTAGTTAATTTAAATGCTTGAATACTTAGTAGAGCAAAAAAAGCATGTAGCACAAACATTTATGCATGTATTTTGTGTTTCTATACCGTAAAATGCAATCACGGTTGAACGACACAATCTTTTGAACACCACGATGTATTTTCATTATCTCAAACAAGCCACATCTTGAGTTTCCTTGTGTTTTAAAACACCCAATGCCTTTCAAAGTGTCGTGTTATAAATACAAATAAAAACCCACATAACAAAGTTCGCGACCTCTTCGGAGGAGCTATAAATATTTCCTAACGTCGCGTTGAACAGAAAAGCATGATTACATTTACAATGCTTTTCCAAACACGGCACTCGCCAAACGTATGTTTTAGAACAATATTAAAACATTCATTCTTCAGTTATGTGCCTATTATAACACTACTAACGGCATGTGACTTTTAAGTTATATATTATAAGCAGGCTGTCAACCGGTAATGATTCCGTTTGATTCGGATTCGGATTCAGCAGCTTTAGCATTTTGTTACGGTTCGGCTCCGGTTCAGTGATGCATTCGAAATATCGGTTCGGTTACCGGCTTCACTAAGCGAGAACCGGTTCAAACCCGTTCTCTACTCTACCTTAAAACGTTACCACCTGTGCATTTCCCGAGTTAAACAAAATAAAAAGTTCACAGCTCCCTGTCATCAAGAAGAAAACAAAAACGTGTTCAACAAAGTGTCATCTGCATTAAAATTATAAAATAACTGGTTATCTGAAGCCGCGGTGCTGCGAAAACGAGGACAGCAAACATATATATATATATATTCCTAAATATTTCATTTTGTGATACTTAAAATTTTTAAGCACAAACATCATTCTATACAAACAACTTGGTTATACAGGCTCTCTGAAGTAATACTCCCGTGTAAGACAATCAGTCAGCACGCAGAGTGCCACGCTGACACTATATAGCACGTCCTGTACTCGCAAATTGTTCTTTTGAGCATCTCTAATGACAGAGTTACAAAATGAGAAAGACAGACAAAAAGCAATCTGAAAGCAGATTCAAAAAAAAAAAAAGAAAGAGCAAAAGGAACAGGCGGCATGCTGCACCCTAAACACACACACAAACATTATTTTCCTCAGGCAGCGTCCAGAGCGCCAGGCGAGCGGCGTCCCGGCGACCGGCGCCTCGGTCGTCGCGACTTGAAGCTCCCTCGCGGCTTTGCACCTCTAGTTTTTGCCGCCGCAGAAGAGACACACGCTGATAGCTGGCAATCTCTGTTATGAGAAGCTGTATACCTCTACCAGCCAAGCAACTTTTTATGTCGTTGGTGTTGTAAGCAAAACACTCACGGCGAACTATTGAAGGCAAAAACAGCATTTCTCCTTTCAAATCAGGTCATACAGCATACAACGCATTATCCGTTTCAGTAAATAAAACAACTAAACAAGCATCAAAACCACATGATGGATGATAAGGCGCGTGTGAACAATAAGAACAGCCTCCCACGCGTTCCGGTAAAGATTTGGTTTGCAGCTGCTTCGAAAGGCGTTAACGCCATTCGAAGCTCTTGTGTGAAGGGAACCGCATAATGGATGATAACCGCGCCTACGAACAATGCGAAGCGCGTTCCTTCTCCCCGCGTGGTTTTGGTGTCGGCGTTCCCACGAAAAAAGACTTCAGAAGATTGAAGCGAAAAGCACAAACATCACGCATACAACAGTATTACGCACAACATCCGTTTCCAATAAAAATGAGCAGAAACAAGCATCCCAACCATATAATGGAAGTGATAAGGCGATGTCCTGAAACAACGCGAAGCACGTAGCGCTCACCGCATACGTTCCTGATGAAGATTACTCAGCGCCTCGGCTGACGGCAGCTTGCGACGTACATAGTGACTGTCACTAGCCTTTCATATATAAAAAAGAACTCGCCTATACCTATTACCGTCTCCAGCGTCCGGACGCAGCGGATGCCACGAGCCATCTTAGCCAATCCCGTTTTGTGGACGTGGCCCGCGTTACGCTTTCCGCGCGTCGCTGTGCCCCCTGTCTAAGGTCACGTGACACTCACACGGCCTCCGATTGGCTCAGATGGCTCGTAACATCCGCTGCGCTTAAACGTAAGATGAAACGGAGTAAGCAACCGATTTCATTGTTGCTGCAGCTTTGCGATGAATAGGCCACGCATAGTTAGGACTCCCGAGGAGCAGCGTGGGTACCAGGAGCAAAGCGAAGAGAAACGGCAATACGACCAGCGGCGGCGTGCTGCGACCGGCGGCGGCATTTACGTGTACAGTGCCGTAGGCAATTGTTGTAGGTGATACCGCAGCTTCGCTGACCACAACCTTCACAGCGTGATTGATGACCCAATTTTTAATGCGTTTTCATTCGGAACGCTTCGTTTTGACGAAAACCCGCGGCGTCTTGCGTCCAGCCAGTGCCGGCGGAGAGGAGAAGAGGGGGAGAGGGTGAGCGTGCGACTATCCCATTGGTCCGTAGCGCTAACATCAGCACGCGTCAACCCTCTTCCCTCTCTCCCCGGCGCTGATAAAGCTGACATGCAAATCACTTTACTAAGGGAACAGCATTCCACCTCTCACATGGCCAATAGCGTCGGCGCGGACAGGTTTTCTGGGGCTTGGCGAGAGCCATCTATCGTCGGGGAGGTAACTCTGGCCATCGGGCGGTAAATGGCGATGATGATGATGGCTGGTCTACATGCCAAATGCATCACGGCGGAAATGCCTGAGACACGTGCCGCGCGCCACTTCTCAGGCCGAGATGATCTTCTCGGGCGATTGCACGTGTCACGCGCTCAGTGCATTGACGCACCTTGCGCTACTTTTGAACTTTTTGAAACATGAAGGGGCTTTAGGTGGAATCGGAGATCGACACTGCCGCAGCCGCCGCGAACATCCACGTGCGGCCATCCGTGTAGACTGGATGCGGACCTTCACTCCTTCAGGGCTGGATTCGGCGCTGTAGGTGTCCTCTCTAATGCAAATGAGCGGAGTGTATCGTATTCCCCTATACTTTCGTTTCAGCTTGGGTCCAGACGCAGCCGATGCTGCAAGCGACGAAAGCGTGTGGCCCTGAACAGTGCCTGTACTGCACGAGCGCGCGTGCTTTCTGGCAGGGGACGCTGGAAGCCCGGAGCCTCGGCGCTTGTAGCATCGGCTGCGTCTCGACCCGCAAGCTGGAACGAATGCATAGCAAAGGAGTTGCTGACAGATACCGCCGTTTTTTTCTCAGAGCGAGCCCTTTCTGTTCTCGGGCAAAGTCACGCGCACAGCTGGCGCGGAACATGGTTATGCCGGAGAAGGCGCTAGCGCAACACGTCCCAGTACTCCGGCGCACAAAGTTTCTCTTGGCAACGCAGTGGAAGGTACAGGCGCGTGCTCCTCTCAGATACAGTTTGAAACTACTGCTGCGTCAGCGTTCGACTTGGAACCAAGTTTGAGCCGAGCGCTGACGCTATCGTCATGTACACCCGCTCAGGGCCCAGCGTTGGCCTTATCCGATGACGACATCTCATTCAGCACTACGGCTTTGCTACCTAGGAGGTATTGCCACCGCGGCGCGGTGGAACGCTGGCGTGCTCAGTTGAAGCTTCTGCTCTCGCCGCTTGTTCCTTGGTCTGGATTTTCGAGCAGAAATGCGGGCTCTGATGCGTGTGTGTAGTTAAAAATGATGGATGCACCTCGGCACGCGATATGAGCGTGGTCCCTTCCACAGAGTGGTATAAATTTCCACAAGTAATAAGGGGATGACCGTATCCAGGGGCTGTGCCCACGTCCTCTGATAAGCAGAGCACAGAAGCAGGTGAAAAAATTACAGGAAGATCTCGCTGCGTGGATTCATAAAGAATTCAGTTAACATGACCTTTTAAGAAAAGAGTATATCACGGTAGCTCTCGAAAAGAACAGCAACAAACAAACACTGACGCAGTTCAACTGCTTCAGCGCAACTCGCAAAAGGCCAAGCAATGGTTCATCACAATACAAACATTATGCAAGTTTTTCAAAAGATGAGGTAACGCTAAAACCTTTCAAGAGAACAGCAAAAAGAATAAACACAAAAGCAGTTCAACTGCTCACAGTGGTACGTCAGATGCTACTGGGTCGGCAGCACGCAACGCATGGAACCGGGGCGCGCCGTCTTGGTACGCCGTGTGCCCTGTGCAAAATGAGATAGTGGCAAGCGCAGCGTACCGCCTACAAGCAGGCCGAGGAAAGGCTGGTCTCGACGCGAAAGGCCGAGCGAGACCAAAAAATCAGCTGATTTTTTGGGCACGCACGATTCCCCTTTCTGTTAGCCGTTAGGCAAAGACGCCAACTCCTCCGGTACCGAGAAATCTTCTTTGACCAACTCTGCTAATGAATTCGGGCCCCGAGTACTCCCGAACCTCTTCGGCATTTAGCGAGTTCAGAGCCTGTATCTCGCCAAATCACCTGAACATCCACAATCATTGCTTCCTCCCCTGAACTAACACCAGGTCTGCCTTCCTTAGAGTCTCATTGCCAAACCTGACCATGGGCTCTTCTGGTCATCTCAAAGGACCACGACGGTAACTTCAACATAAGCCAGCATACCATACAGTTGTGTCTTTCGGAGGCGTGCTGAATAGGTTCGGGGACATATCTGGACAGTGTCAGAGTGGGTCTCGGGAGCCGCACACCCAAAGCTCGACGTCTACGGTCTTTGCTTTGCCTCTGACATATCTAGCCTTAGTCGGAAGTGCATGGATCCTGGAGTTTCGGCAGATCCACATACTCCCTTCCAGAAGGCCACTTCGGGGTGTCTCTGACCCACAGTGCTTTTTGCCGCAAGCCCTTGCTTCACGTAAGCCACGAACATCCACCATGCCCACGAGAGCACTCTTTTCCAGAAGTCCTTCTCCTGGGCTCTTGTTCTGATAAGCCACTTACACTCTCAAGTCTCCCAACTCGACCATGTGCTCTAGCATCGAGCAACTTTTAGAGCGCAGCCTCCAGTGCTGCCCGTTTCCGGCTTTTCTGAGCGGCGTCGGCGTCGCCGTCGCCGTCGGCGTAACTGCCCGAGGTCACGTGACCCCCCCCGAGGTCACGTGACCCCAGGTCACGTGGTCCCCCAGGTCACGTGATCCGATGACGATGACGATGCGGATGCCGATGACGTCATCAGTGACGTCACTGATGACGTCATCGGCATCCGCATCGTCATCGTCATCATCACTGATGACGTCATCAGTGACGTCACCGATGACGTCATCGGCATCCGCATCGTCATCGTCATCATCATTGATGACGTCATCAGTGACGTCAAGTGACCCCCCCTGAGGCCATGTGACCCCCTCCCCCTTCCCCGAGGTCACTTGCCCCCCCGTACCCTCCCTTCCTCCTCCTCAAGAGCTGCGCTCTAATTCGGCGTTACAGGAGTTGTAAACGGCTTCTCACTGTTTCCAACCCATTTAAAGGCTCGACGGCAGCGGGTACGGGTGGTTATTGTTGCCATACTGCGAGAACCCGAGCCTATCATCATCGACCCCCCAGTAAAATAATGCTAGGGGGTATCCTTTGAAAAGGTGGAGGAAGTCCCTCAACTGCTGCACGAATTCTTCCCATCCATCTTCAGGAGGAAACCCTCGACCGCGAACAGATTGCAGGTAGATATATGAGGCGAGGAATTACGTAGGATATCAGGATGTTAAGTTTCTGCAAGCGGTTTCTGGGGGTCTTACCCAAGTGGCCTAACATTCCTGCCAAGTCTGCATCGTCACAGCTCACGATACCAAGGGCATGCATTGTTATTACGAAATACGCCCAGGAGTCACTGATTCCGATGACGGGGAGCTGTATCCCTCGAACTGTAAAGTGAATGGGAACCACCTTCACTCTTCTGTACTACCCTATTGAAAAACAGCTAGAAAATCAAGCTTGGTCAAGCTGGTTCGAGCTGGTCTAGATGGTAATCAAGCTGGTTCGAGCTGGTCAACCTGGTTCGCGCTGGCACTGCAGCTGGGCAAGCTGTACCGCCTAATTTGAGCTGGTACTGAAGCTGGTTCAAGATTGTCAGCGCTGCTTTGCGCTGGTGCATGAAGCTGGCCCAAGCTGGTTCGAGCTGGCCTAGTTGGTCTTGTTCAAGCGCGCTCGCCAAGGTCGGCTAAGCTGGTCGAACTGGCATTGTTGGAGCGCGTGCGCCAAGGTCATCTGGGGCTGGGACAAGGCCATGTCCCGTTCCGTTGTCCTCTGGTTTCTGGTAGACGACCTGGCGCTTCAGGAGCGCTGTGAGCTTCCTTTGTATGCAAGAAATGAGAGAGAAAGTGACAGGAACGGAGAATTTGTGACACGTTTGGCTATCTTGAGCAGATTTTCGAAGGACGGCTGTGTGCGCGTTGTTTGAGACTACTGAATGGCGGTGCAAGCGAAGCGGGATTTGAGGAGACAGCGAGCGAAGTCCGTTCAGCGCGGAAAGAAGTCGGATGCCCCGACCGGGGCGTCCTTTCATGGCTTTTCGAACATGTGTGATGATCGGGACGGCAATGCCAAGCAGTATCGCCAATGCCATTCACGCCACCCGGATTTTCTCGCCTCTGCCGAGTAGGCAAGAGGCCGCTTTGCCCCCAACATTGGGGGACTCCAGGCTCGCTTCTCTCATCCGTGTAGTATTTTTATTCTTATTGCTTGTTTTTGACGTCTGTCTAGTATTTTTGTCGTGTTGAGAGATAAACAATCTAGTTTTAATAGCATTGTTTGTGTTGCACTGAGAACCACTGTCTGTGCGTGCGGTTAGTACTCTGTCAGCGCAGGGAATCCATAACATCTGAGCTCATGTGAGTAGGCCGCGAGTACGAAAATAATAAATCGGATGCCGATCTGGCTTTTCTGAAGAGTTTGGCTTGTTTATTCTATGTGGCAATTTAAACTGGTTAAACTGGTGGGAAAGTACACCAGATCAACTAGCATGACCTGCTTAACTAGCATAACCAGCATGCCAAACTGGGCATGCTGGAGCAATAACCCACCATGAAGCTAGGATGCTGGAAACAGCTTGTATGTTTTTTTCAATATGGTACCCAAAGCAAGTCCTGACGAGTCCCCTTTGTGGCGCTCCCAGGGCAGCACAGAGGCCCAGCAGCAGAGGAGATTAACTCCATTGTCCAACCCCGTTTGACCTCGTCTTCTGATAAGCCTCTCCAACCTATTTTGTGTCTTCGTGTGACTGTAAGCGAGTGCCAAGCACCGCTTCTGAGAATCAGAGGGCTGGAGCAAACACTTAACCGTTCGCTCCACCGCACAACTCCGTAGACAACTCCGTAGAAAACAAAAACAAAACAAAAACGCTTGGACAAACATTTTTTACGTACTTGCTCTGACGCGTTGATGGGCTCACTGGAGTTACAGTCTTCGCCATTTGCCAAGATATGGTGACGTGAAGGGGGCTACGCATGTACGGTTTCCGAAGAGCGCTCCTCAGTTTTCCACTACTTCTCGTGCGTTGCAGTGCAGCCATGGTGTTTCGCGTGAACGGCCGAATACACACATGCAAACTTTTCGGTAATGGTCGTTTCTTCCTGGGAGTACTTGGAATTATTGTGCTGTATTTGTTGACGTGTTTCGACAAAGAGCTGCTCATTGACGACCGCCTTCATTATCGATATTGTGATCGCGTTGTTCTGTGCTACCTGAATCAGAGTATGCGTCTATCAAAGATTACATACGATCGCCGTTTTATTCGCAATTACTCTGCAACCATGATTTTGATAGTCCTCTGCTTCTGCCTCAATAGACCATTTTATGTTTACAAACATGAAATGTCGGTTGCACCTTACGCGACCTTATGTCGCTCCGTCTTCGCAAGCCTGTTGAGTTTATTGCCCAGTGCCAGAGCATAAATGCTGCACGGAAACAAGCCGAGATTTAATTAAGGCCCTTGTTCTACAATTTAAAGGTCATAACGATACCCGGTTGGAATGTTGATGACTTTGGTGACTTTGCAGAGGCGTACTGGTCCCAGACTGGCTCAGGTACGACTTTGCATGGGCCGCCACCGATTAAGAAGCGTCTTGGTCGTGGTGAAATTGCGAGGACAAAAGGAAACCATTTCTTTCAGTCTTGCTGACGTGCGCGTGAATGTAGCTTTTCCCCTGCGCTTGTAATTGAAGGCACTTGCCCGCACAAGCAGAGAAATAGCGGCGGCCGGATGACCTGCTTGCAGTCGTCTTTAATGAATTAAGTAGGACCTGGTAGAACCTTAATCGAAAAACTAAAAAGTGAACCAGGAATGCTTCACTTCATTTGCAGTCAGTTTCTTCGTGCACTGTTTTGGGCTATTGCACCACTATTTTACAGGGTGCTCGTCGTCGTGCCTTTTTTACTACCCTTTCTGGTCTTTACAACATTTTACTACCCTTTCAGATTTATAAAGCGTACTGCAGTATAACACCCTAATAATAACGCCTTCCTTCAGGGGTGTTACAAATAACGCCCTTTTCTTACGGCGTTTTGCGACACCAATAAGGGCATTAGGTAGAGTACAAGCCACTTACACCCTTAACGGTGTAATGATGTTCAGTGTATACGCCACGCCGCGCTGCCAATGGCAAAAACAGGCACGGCTCAAGTTTTATATCTTTGAAACGTTTTCCAATGAAACGGTAACCGCCACATGATATCACGGCTACGTTCCGGTTCGAATTCAATATAAAGTGTTTGATTTCGTTGATGATGCATTCAACCTACATTTGCGCAGGGTTAAATGCAGATGAAATTTAGAATTATATATTGATTCATAATCGTCATTCAATGTACATGTTTCCAACATCACAAATGCTGAATCTCGAACGCTAGGTGTTATTTCGAGAATAGCGCGTGAATTCCCTTCGTCATCTTGTGTATTCAATTTGTATTTTTCATTCGTACGTAGCAAGCTTGAATTACGCTCAGCGAGTTTCTAATTTAAACAACATGTTAATTTTTACTAAATAATGTTATTTAGGCCATGTTATTTATGGGATTATTATGCTTTAGTGTAGCCTTAACGAAGTTTTTGAAAAAGATATAGAAACCTAAAATAAACACCCTGTATTCATGATATAAATCTAATTATATTTAACATTGTAGTACATTTGGAGCTGATATAAATGCAGGCATAAGCGGATTTTATACCTTTTTCAGCTTAAGTCCAGACGCGGCTGCACCTAATAAGTGTGTCGCGTGGCGGAGAAAGGGTTTTTTTACTATCTCCAACACTATTTAGATATTAGTAATGAATCCTATATATTATTATTTATCAACCGGTATAAGACGCGCCGGAGCACGTCTTAGTCGTTCACGAGGAGCGCTATTTGCCTTTCGAACAATATGATTTCTGGTCATAGGAGTAAAAGGGGGATGGGGTAAGATCCAAATCTCAGTCAATAAAAATATTTGAAATTCTCGCATGCGCTTGCGTAAACGGAAGGAACCTTTCCCGCGTTAAGAAATTAAGCGCCCCATTTTTTTGTCTCTAACAAAACAAATCTTGAAGAATTGTAGACCGTTTAATTAAGTGTACATACCGCGCGCTTCGGCCTCCTCAAACATGGCCTGGATATTTCAATTAGGCTCTCAGTTGTAAGAAGTGAAGGAAATTAAATATCGAGGGTAAAAGAACTTGCCCTTTCACCAGTAGGCCGTTTATTCATTCAAAGTTGTGAACAAAAATTAAAAAGTACAACCATCAAGCACTAATTTATTTTTATAAAAAACTTTGTGCGTGTAGTTTGTGACCATTTCTATTCAACGTATTGAGAAGTTTGAACACAAGTCAAATTGTCTGAGCTAACAAGAATACCGAATGCATCTGTCACCAATCACGATTTTATGTGAGGATTCATAAGGTATAAAATATTTACGAGGCAGAGAGTCCGTAGATTAAAACGTTCAAGTTTTAATTGGTACGCGCGGTACAACAGAAAACGAGAGACGCGATAAAAAAATTATATACAATAATATGGTACGCACAAAGTTCTTCAGATCATTTCTTCTTCAAGAAAAAAATATATCCACCAGGCAGTTATTTTGGGTGCATCTGTGTAAACGACGGTACATATAAAGACAGACCGTTCCGAAATAGTTCTACTCGACCACGAATTGCCGAGCAAACAGCCTTGCCATTAGGGAAAAGTTCGCAATATTCCCTATGCAGAAACAAATTACACACCCACGGTGGTGCCCCTTGGAATGATAATAATCTCCCACCTGAATAAACAGTGATGCAGACGCTCACTCCATACTTGCGCGAAGTTATCGCGAAAGCTTCAAACAAGCAGTTCACACCGTAAGGAATATATCTTCACAAGACTCGCGATGATGCGCCCTTGTGTCCCAACAAAGCACGCCTTCCTCAAGCGCTAGGCCGGCACGCCGAAGAAGTCTAAGCGAAAAAAAAAACAAGAAGACAAAACATTCTTTCACTTGGCGACGTGACGGCTGGCGCCGGGGGCAGCGACTGTGGCGGGGTTATTCGCGACCCCGGCAAAGCGGACTGCGCCTAGCGAAAACACTGAACTGGACGTAACAGGTTCTTTCGCGATTTGTCCTCGATTCTTGTGGCCTCTTGATTGCATGTTGTCGGTGGTTAGCGCGATGGAAAAGTTGTCCTGGCGACTGTCGCAACAGTAGTATCAGCTTGTTTCCAAGTTGCTTTGCGCGCAACTATAGGCAACCGCGTGAATCACACATTCCACGTTTATCAACGTTCACTGTGGAAAGACAGTAGGCAGCCATTTCACAGCTTTCTCAAAGGAAGCCAAGCCTCTGTAAGCTCGCTTACGCCAACACATCTCGGCAAGTTCGAAACACGGAGGATAAACAAGTGAAAGACATTCACAAATCTCTGTAATGCGAAACTAGAGCGTAGCTCTTGAGGAGGACGGAGGGTATCGGAGGAGAGGGTATGCCCTCCTTCTCCTCCATACCCTCCCCTCTTCCTCTCCTCCTCCTCCCTCCCCTCCTCCAGCTTCCCTCCTCCGTTCCTCTTCCTCTGCTCCAGGCGCTGAATTTGTTCATGGCTGAAGTGACATAAAATCGTGACGTCATTTTTCCCGCTAAATATGGCGGGGAAACTGATCATGTTAACGTCACGTGACGTTAATTTCGCCGTTAAATTTAGCGGAGAAATTGTTCCTCGTAATGTTAGCGGGAAATTCTCCCGCTAAATTTAGCGGGAAACCTTCCCCGCATACTTTAGCGGGTAAACTTCCCGCTAAAGTCAGCGGAGAAATTTCCCCGTAACATTAGCGGGGCAATGACTCTACAATGCAACGCGCGCGGTTACGTCAACGCCGACGCCGACGGCGACGCCGCTCAACCCGGACGGACACGCGGGCGGCTGCGATCTAAAACGGGGAAACCATTTTGAATCTAATGCTTGCTCATGCTCATGCCCCAGCGTCGTGCGTTTAGCTGGCACATGGCAGGGCACGACCTATATTGGACCGCACATTTTCCCTATAGTGGCGTCCCCTATAGGTCGCTGCAGTCGCGAATAAAAGCCGCGCCACCCGCGCGCAACACGAACGTCAGCGCCGCATTTACGGTGTGGGCGAGAACCGCTTCTGGAGTGAGTGAGATGCGGTGAGGGAGTGAGTTCATGAGTTTGATGAGGGGCGTGAGAGTTTGTAAGTTCAGTAAGTACAAGAGTTCGGTGACTTTGGTGATTCGGTGAGTTCGGTGGTGGGCATGAGTTTGTGAGTTCGGTGAGTTCATGAGTTCATGAGTTCGTGAGCGAGGACTTGAAGGTGAGTGCGGCCGTGAGGGTGAGTGTGAGTGAGTTTTTAACTCTTTATTTTAGCTAGCTGTGAGTGAGTGAGTTCAACTCAAAAATGACGACCTCTGGTCTCCTCCCGGTCGCCCGTCCTTTCCTCCTTCCCTCCATCCCACTAAGTCCCCTTCACCGTACCCTGGAAACCCCCGGTTTCTTCCGCATGGGTCCTTCCCGTCTTCCAGCGAGTCTGGACCTGCACCTGCAAGCCGTTACGTGGCCAGGGAGGAACGGTAACCAGAGACCTCACTCGGTCGGTGGCGCGCGAGCTCTTGCTCGACGGCGCGAGGGTGTGGCAGACTGGGTCTCCGGAATACTGGTGCTGGAAGCCTTTCGAGGCAGGCCCTAGGCGAAACGCACATGGTACATCACAGCTCTCTTTGTCGAAGTCATTCGCACTGATCGCAGCAGCAACGAGAGTAATTGTCATCGAGAGATGTTGGGAGCGTCATTTTTAGTTGGACCCGCTGGCGACCAGCTGCAGCGACGACGACGAAATTGTCGCGGACCAACTCGCGGTCGTCTGCGACGATCTCACACGTGCATGCAGGGCGGAAGGTCAAAGTGCACAATGCGAAAGGGAGAGTAGCATTGAGCAGACTTGGAAGTAATTCGTTACAAGTAATGGGATTACAAGTAACGCGTTGCTTTTTTAGTCATTTTGTAATTATATCGATTACTTTTCTAGGTATGGAATTTCTAACGTAATTTGATTACTTTTCCAATAGCGGATTACCAGATAGCTACTTCGTTACAATTTTCGTTTATTTCAATTTTTTTCAATAACTTCTGCAAAAATGATTTAAACAAAAACAATTATATATATATGCTTTTGGGGTCGCGTCACCGGGTTGAGGGAAAGGGGGAGGGGGGGAAACATAGACTAGGGACAGGAAAAGAGAGAGGCTTGGCTCTGCTATCCCCCTAGCATAATAACAAGGGAGTGCTTCGACACAAAGTACGCAACAAAAAAAAAAACTAAGACAGAAATTTTCACGCAGAAAACAGGGCAGCTAGAAAGGCTTCTTAAGAATAACTAGAAAGGTCGCTGTCATGATGGTAAACGCCGCGTTTCGGTCGCTTTTCCAAAGAAGATGAAGCCACTGAGCCTTGAGCACTGAATTGGGGGTGGGGTGAAGAAAGAATAGAGGAGTAATGGCCCATAAAAATGTCACAAGGCACCGATCTCCACAATGGAACTGTGGGTTGGGTTGGGCAGCGTCTGCTGTTTTTCTCCTTCGAGGCTCATTATCGGAAAGTTTGTGCGGTCCAGTCCCAGCCCTCGCACAGCTTTTAGAAGCGCAAGGACATAAATAGAGACCTGAGCAACACCCTGTGAGCACGCTCGAAGTTGAACTCAATGCGGTAAGCTAAGGCAAGTTGGTATGCAATGAACACGGCGATAAGCAGCGCACAGGAGACAAAGACGCAGCAGAAGAAAACAGACAGGACAAGCGCTGGTTTTCGCGCCTTTTTTTTATAAATAAAAACAGTTTTTACTGCGTTTGTGAGCGCACCGAGGCCGGTAGAACGCCAACCTCCCTCCCTTTTTTTTTCTTTTCTTTCTGTTTGCGTTTTTTTGCGAAGGATGAGTTGCAGTCGCTCTTAGTTCCGAAAAAGGCGCTTTGCGGGACAAAAGGCCAGATGCTGTCTAGTTCTAAGAACAATTTGAAAACTCCAGTGCCTTGTGACGTTTTTACGTGCCATTTTTCTTCGATTTTCTCGTTACACAGCGAAGAAAGCATATCGTTTTCTTCCTGCGAGGAGGCTCGAGGTTTTTAACTTTCTGGTCAAGTAGAGACGAACACCAAGCGAAACTCGTGGTCTTGGGGAGCGATTCTCACAATAGTCACCAGATGCGCTGATGAGTTTTTGCGACTTCTTTCCGTTTCCCTTGCTTAGCTTTGTTTTGTTTCAAGATCCTCCCTTCTCGTCGCCTTAGAAGGGTGTAGCCATTGTCAAATCCTGTCTTTCTCTCATTCCTCTTTTTTTCCTCGTGCTTATGGGATAAAAGCATTATCTTTATAAACTTCTTTTTCTCCTTCTGTTAAATATTTTCCCCTGAGGTCCCGCCTCTAACTCGCTGGTCCACGGAAGCAAAAAACGCGAGAGGTTCCAGCAGTAAGCATTCAGCATGTCTCTTCAACTATCACCATGGCCGTCGTTAGATGCTACACTCTCAAGAAAAAAAGGAGGAGAAAGGTAGTAACGGCGACTGCTCCTCCATTTAGTGGTCAATTGGCCCAGAGAAGGGAGGAACGGAAGTTTGGATTAAAGGAGGAACTGTCGAGTTCCTCCCTGTTCAGTTGGCGCAGGGGTAGAACATCACACTTGATGGCCTCTTCTTCTGACCAAGTGGTCGAAGGTTCGATCCCTGGAAGGAGCGGTGTTTTTTTTTTTTGTGTGTGTTTTTTCGTTAAGTTTTTTTTTGTTTTTTATTTATCAAGACAGGCATAAACAAGCCCAGACCGATGGAAGGAAAATTAATGTCCTTATTATTCACCGACGCCAAGGAAAACTAACAAATATCATTGCTACAAGCTTCTTCAGCGCGCTGTTTGATAAACCTGATTTGGGCACCCAGGTTGGATCTAAGCCGTTTACGCAGGGGCTAAGACGACGAGTTCGGTCCTTCAGTCGTTTCTTTGCCGCGGCGTTTTCGACATTCACAAAGAAAGAAGTTTAAACAGATCCGTCATAAACCGCTGAGCTTCGAAACGATGCCGACACTGCTACGTACACTGGGCGGCTGCGATCAGCTGTGATAGCGGCGGGCTTCGGGCCTCGGCCTCTTCGGCCACATTTCGTAACTCGGCTGCCTCGGCCGCCTCCGACTGCCGGGCCCTGACCCTGCACTCTAAGAAAAATGGAGGTAAAAAGTAGCAACGGCGCGTCTTCCTTCCTTCTACTGACGCGCCCCAAGCAGTACTCGAGAAGAAGGGAGGCATCTTCTTTGGTTTCATTTTTCGAGCACGTCGCGCACGTTGTTAAATAAATGTTGTTGAGTTGATTGAGCTTCAGCGGCAGCGAAGGTCGCCGTTAATTCCGTCTTCTAGTCCAAGCGTGCAGAACATTTCGGTTGCATTGACGTTTTCAGACCTAATTTTTTCAAACGAACAAATGAAGCCGCTAGAAACAGCGAAGTTCCGGAGCAGTGCCAGAAGCGCTACGTACACTGGGTAAGATGGCATGGCCGTCTCTGGATTGCGGGACGTACGCGGAACTACAGTAGCGGAACCACGCGGAACTGTATCGTCGTTGTCGACGTTATGGAAATCGCAGGAACTGTGTCCAAGGTAGGCAGGTTTTCCTGCCGGCTGCCTGGGTGCCTTCCGTGCTGAGTTCGGTTCTGTTTTCCCGTGCCTAGTGCCAACCGGCGTTCAACGTGGTTCTGTATTTCTGAGTGTCAGCAACATAGCAGCAATATCGTGATGGCAGTGTTGTACGTAGTGAACAGAAGAGTGGAATTATCGCCGATGTGACCGTGTGTTCGCGTATCAGTGGTCCTAACAACAAGATGAGATGACGTAAACTGTCGGGCATTGATGCCGCTGGTTGGGCCGTGGTTGGAGGGGGCAGGGTGTCGCAGGTTGACATTCCCCTTTACATTAAAGAGTAGGGATGCCGCGAACTTTTTTCGAACCGAAGTTTCGATGATCGAATGAAGCGGTTCCAGAATGGTTCGAAAATTTCGATTTTCGACCTTTCTATATCGTAAAATTCGACGGAAGTCGAATTTTCGAACTTCTAAACTAAGAAGTTCGACGCTTTTCCAACCGTCGAACTTATTACGCTAAGAAACTCGGTTCCTTTCGGAACTTTCGAACTTATTACGCTGCAAAATTCGATGCTTGTCGAACTTTCGAACTTGATAGACCAAAAAATCGATGGTTTTCGACCTTTCGAATTTCTTGCACTAAAAGTTCGAAGCTTTTCGAACTTTCGACCTTCCTACGCCAAGGAATTCGAGAATTTTCGAACTTTCGAACTTTTTATTGAGAGAAATCGAAAAGTTTCGGAACTATCGTATTTTGAAAAATCAAAAGTTCGACGAACTTCGAACTTTTAGGGTAAAGTTAGACGTTCGTCGAACTTCGAAAGACTGGCGGACGGTTTCATTTGAATTCAAGTAGTGAGGTACATTCGTAATTTTTTTTTCTCTCGAATTCTTACATGCGGTGCTGCGTTCCTTACGAAAGACAATGCCGTTTAGTACAATGTTCTGGCACGCTCAGTTTTAAAGAAATAAATTCCCGAAGGGGCGACGGAGGACGACGGGTTTTTGACGATTGTCGTTTGTGCCATATTTGAAGCGGGCTAAAGCCGAAGCTATTTACGGTTGAGATGTTAAACATTTTAAGAACGATCTATGTATAGCTTACGTAAGTGTCGTCTTAAGATGTGATTATTTTTACTCAAGATGAGTTTCGAAGAAATGTCCAAACATTTATCTACGGGCAATTATGCTCTAAACTTGGTATTTTGTTTTTCGTCTAAGTTGCTTGAGGTATCGCATTTAAATTTACACCACAGACAGTAGATATAATTGCCATCTGCAGAATACAAAATAATGTATTTATTGTTTTTTTTTCACGTTGAGGAATAAATTAAGTCAGGGGGAAGATTTCTAATATTAATCAAATCCAACAAGTCAATAAATATTTTGTTTTTTGGCTTTACGTTTTTGGGAAGTGTTTATTTTAGCCTGTACACATTTGCGTAGGAGAAACTTGTTTCGAAGTTCAGAGCTTCTGAATATGCAAAAAACACAACACTTCCGATGGGATCTTTATAGTTTCTTTCTTTTTTTTTCTGCAGCTTTTCATCCCCGCATTTATTGTTATGTTTATCTTTCTTTTACCAATGGCACAGTTGTTGAGGTCGAAAAGACATAGCTTTGAACTTCCGAACCTCTAACCATGGGACAAGTAGTACCTTCTAACAACAAGTTTCCGAAAATGACCACCTACGGCGTCTACACTATCTTTATGCAGGAAGAGCGACAGTAGCTATACATACACATAAATAATTTCAGATTAAAATAAGTTCGACCACGCCCTCTTTCCCCGTATTGTTGTCTTCAACAGTCCGAAATATCTGGAAGGGGGCGAAGCGGGGCTAGAGCACCCCCTCCCGCGTTTTTCCTCTTCCGACGCCACTTGTATGGTAGAATGCTCCTCGACCTCCAGTTAGTGCCGGCTTCTGCACTTTTTGCGGGCGTTTCCGCCCGTCCCGGAAAATAAACCTCCAGGACAATTACAAACTTAAATTACTATATGCCAGCGTCAGTCCGGGCTGCCTCTCGATCGGATTGGCTACCGGCGTGCGGCGGGGGTGGGGAGGCGGTTTGTTAGGTCGCTTCAGGCAGTTTTTCTCGGAGCCTCAACCTCCTGCCCGCCCTTTGCCGTTTCGAACTCGGTGAGTATCGTAAAACAGTGCAAGTTCAGTGTGATCACTACTGCGCAATGCACGTTACAAGACACCCCCCCCCTGGGCTGGTGGTCAAAATTACTGATCTATGGTCACACGCCACATCGCGCCTGGCAGGGCCGCTCCCAGCACATCCGGGACACTCAAGTCGTCTCATTCAATTGCCTGACCAACTTCGCGCAGTTCTAAATATCACACCCTAACTTTTCTAAACCTGATTTTCGTGAAACCAGTGAGTCGTGAAAACGTTATTTCAAACTGAAACTGTGGAGGAACATTAAAACCGGACTGTCGAACGTTGAAAATTTCGGACTTAAAAAAAATTCAAAATCTTCGAAGTTGTTTTTTTTTTAATTAGTTTCAAAGGAGAAGTGGAACTTTCGTACTTTTCGGAACTTTATGTAGAAGAGAAATCCGAAATTTTCGAATTGTTCGAACTTTACGTCTATAAAAATTCTAAGGCGTTCGATTTTTCGAATATTAGATCCACAGGAATTTCGAAATCTTGGATTTTCTACTTCAGATGATACAACAATTCAAATTTTTCGAATATCTAGAATTTTTAAGTTAGGAAAATTCGAAATCTTCGAGTTTATCTGAACATCGATTTGGTCAAAAATGATATTCGAAATATTTGAACCCGAAATTTTAGAAACCGTGAAAGCTTCCAGACTTTTCGTATTCGAAACTCTCTTGTGATCGAAAGTTGCGAATTTTTCGAAGTCGAATCTCGTCCGGTACGAAAATATCGAAATTCCTCTTCGGATATGCGAACCTCCGTTCGCTTGAAAGTATCGAAACCTGCTTGAAATCGAACCTAGGGTGGTTCGCGACATCCCTCTTAAAGAGTTTAAGACCACTTGAGAAATTAGGTGCAGTCGATCGACGTGTGATAATCATGTTGGAACGCTGGTCTGAACGGTAAGCTCCAATCGTACAGTGGCCAATGTGACTAGTCGGTCCCCGAGGGCGATTGCGGTCTAGGTGAAAAGATTGAACAGTACGAAATAATGACGGAAAGAACTCTATTTACAATGAAATTTTAGCATAAAAAAGGTAAAATCGAAGAAAAAGCTATCCTTTATTTTTGCTGTTTAAATGTACTACGGTTCCTGGAGAAACTGCCCTCCAAGTGACGCGCTGATGAGCGCTAGACGTTTCGAGCTCGCCACGGGGTAGCTCCAGTACACTTAACACCTGCCGCCAAGTCGCGGCTTTGACTCGCATTTGAGTTGATCGAAAAGCGATTCTCTGCCCGTGAAGCATCACTTTCAGCTGAGTGAATATCCGCTGTACACAGATTAATTCAAGACGGCAATTGCAGCCGCAAGCGCAAACCAGGGCAAATCCAGAACTCCGTTTTTTTGGGGGGGGGGTAAAATTCTTAAGGATACTATTCCCCCATTTTTTCTTTGCAAAGGGGGGTCCACCCACGCAAATTGCCCTCCGAGAAGCGGAGGAGGGGGTTGACTCTTGTTTGGGGGGGCGGCGCCCGCCCCTTCACCCCCCCTTGGATCCGCTACTGGCGCTGAATAGCACAAATAGAAAAACAAACACTACAATAGAAATACTGGCTAGGAAGTGCCGTGCGGGGAAACAACCCCAAGCTTGGAACCGCACTGGAGCGGCTCGATGTTTGGCTTTCAAACAATTATGGCACGATCGAGCGTTTTCTTTTTAATAAGAGATTCATCCCCTGAGCCATTAAACATACTCTCAGATGCATGACGTTGCTGGAAAGAAATCAACATGCTGGGAATATTTTTGATTGCTTAGGAGTCACCGAAAAATCCGTACGTTCCAAACGACCAGTATAAAGACGGAAACGGCAGAGCTCGGGAGTAGGGATCAGGTTAGCGTGCTGTTGTATTGCTGTTTGTATGTCATGTATTGATGTTTGCATGTATGTGTATACGCTCTCTGTGTGATCAGCTGATGCTTGTACCGTGGAACGCGTAATGTGTCTACCTGTGTAAATAGAGAAACAAAATAATTTTTTTGTTCTCACAGAATATGTACCGTTCAATTTATGTTCTACAAAAAATATGTTTTTGTAGAACATAAATTGGACGGTAACTAGCGCCACCTAGCCTATCTACTTGCGATCAATCTGCTTGACCCTGCCATCTGGTGGCAAGCGATTTAACCTCGTTTGACGCTACGCGGCTACGCCATAATTTCGTGTTACCGTGCTGAAACGAGCCAAGAGGCTGCTTCGGATTTGCTGTTTTTGAGAGCGGCTTTTGGTTTTGCGGGCGAATGGTTTACCACTCTTCGTGATGTGCGGTTGACGCAACGGTTGATGAAGGAATTGTGGCTCGAGGAATAGCAAAGGTAAGACAAAGTGCGCGAACTGGGTGCCGGTTGTCTCCGTTTAACATCGCCGTGCTGACGATGAGACGACTGAGTGACTGCATGCTTTCGAAACGTAAGTTTCTGTACCTGCAGGGGGAAGCCGGCTTCGGAAATAAATACAGTTCGCGGAAAGCTCGTAGTTACGTTTTTATTTGCTGCTCCTCTCGCTCCGTACAATAGACTTCGTGTTCTCGTTGAGCCTTATTGAGCCTCGGATTTGCCCGATTCGTGGCCGCTATATTGAGATGCAGGCGACGGAGGAACTTTTGCTCTCCTGTTTTAGGGACGAAAGTTCCTCCATTTCTGAAGGAACATATCTATCAAGAGCGTTCCTCCCTTTAGGGAGGACTATACTGACCCTTTTTTTCTAAGAGTGTACGTTCAAGCTTCAGAGCACCAAGTGGGCTGTGAATATAGAGTTTCAATGATTACTCTCCTCCCCGAAAGGAAGATGCTTTCATCTGCCAAGTCGAATTCCAACTTACAAAAAAACACGTAAAGGTAAGCTTCTGTGTTTTTTTTTCTTCTTGTGGTAAACCAGTGTTTGAACAAACTTAAGATTTTTGTGTGGTCTGGTAAGTTGGCGATTGCATCAGTTTTACACTCGCAAAATTGCGTTTCATTATTTTTCCGCCTATGTGTCTCCGCTACATTGCGGCGTAAAATACGCTTCAAATTGTTGCTCAGGGAGTTTCCGCAAATGGTATTTCCGTAAAAAGGGCATTAGTACCAGTAACTCCTACACCCGTATTCACCAGGCGCGAGTAGCGCCTGTTTAACCGCTTTCATTGACTAAGATGATCACGTGGCGAGCGATGGTGCAGCGCTAGTGAGAACTTGGTATTGACCGGTCGTGTAAAGGGCCTACTAGTCGCCCCACGTGACTAAGAAGTCGACTAACAAATCTGAGCCATAGAGTGTAGGGCTAGTTAGCAGGTGTTTAGCGGGTGACTTAGCGGCTCAGCGCCATAGCCGACTCATGTCACCGCTGACCGCCAGCGCTAACAAAGCACTTAATGTCTCGGAACGCTGGGGGACACATCTAGAAAGAATTGGAGTGAGCAAATATTGTGTAAATAGCTAAGTTCAACGGTCAGAGAAAACGCTAAAGAGATTTCAGCAGGGCGCTGGACGACGAGAAGAAAGGCATTAACGGGCGCTTCCATATTTGTTTACGTCGCTGGCAATGCGGCTTCCGTGTTTCTCCCTTGAATTGTTTTTTGTTTTAAATTTTATTCGTTAAACTTTGTTTTCGGACAATTTCTGCCGAATTCACAAACCTCACTCCGATTGAGGGGCCCCTCCACTTCCTTGAGGAAGGCACAAGGGCCGGCGCTGGCCAATCGCGACAACGGATAGGTGGCCAACGCTCGTCGCGAATGGCCAGCGCCGGCCCTCGCGCCTTCCTCGAGGAAGTGGAGGGGCTCCTCCACTTCCTCAATAAACATTTAAATATCGGCTGTTTTTATACGATAAAATACCAATTTACGCCGTGGCGTTTAAGTACTCCTCCTATGCGTGACCTATCTTTTTATGCCACTTCAGCTTGTTCTGACTAGATAGTCACCCGCTCGCTTCGCGCTCGTGAATACCGCAGAACTAGTCGATCCTTAGTCGCTGATTTTTTCTCTTACTCCGCGACTACTTAGAGTCGATACTCATTTTAAGACAGCGCCAGTTAGTCACAGCTGGTGAATACGGCTAATAATGTTACTTCCAAGCATACCATATGTAGTGCAACAGGAGAAACACTTGCCTGCGAAAACGATTCGGTAACATATTTTATCTTCTAGAACGTATACTAGCCCACAATCGCTCATCAGAACGGTTGTGGGCTTAGAAATATATGGAGTTTATATTAGTTTATAGGGCTTGCATAGTACTAACTCAATGCTGCTTAGTGGGTCAAAGCATCCTAGAGCACGAGGAGCCATAAACACGATTTCTGCTGTGAAACCTAAAATAATAATTCCCGATTCACACGGTCATAGAGGCTTTTTAGCTATAGGGACCTTTATGGTCCGCGGCGAATCAGTTCCCAGATGCCTCGCGCGTGTCATGTGCTCGCGACCCAAGAGCGCTGAGTGGTAAGGGGCCCTGCAAGGACTTTTTTACTGGTTTTTAATATGCACCGAACCTGAGCGCACTGAACGTAGTAACTTCATGAAACTTTTCTTTTCTCGAATTTCGCTTTATTTTAAAAGTTATAGGCAAGTTAAAATTACAAAAACAACAAGCAAAAAATAACCTCCTTCATGACGTCCTTGGTTGCTTGAGTGGCCGTGAACTAGAGGAGGGGTAGTGGGCTCAACGAGCGCTCACGGCTGCTCGCACTCCGTGTCGACGGCTCGAGAGGGCGCCACTGAAGCATGTTCTGGCTGCGACTGTATGAAGCGGGCAGCCAAGGAGGCTCGCATTGCATTTGCTGCGCGATTAAACACTAATTCAGCATGACACTTCAGTGGCCACAAACGACAGCAAACACGGGGTAAAGATCAGTTCAGAACGGGAGCCACTTCGCGCTGCCATACCGCCAAAAGGACAAATCGCAAGCCAAAGCTGCTCGCCGAAGGCCTTGGAAACGCTCGGAGCCGGTCGGATCCTCGACTGCAGCGCTGCCGCGTACATCCGATACCTTTCTACGCTCGCCGCTCGTCTCTTTGCCTGATCCCACTACTTCTTTCTGGCATGCGCCGCCTTTTCCACCGCTCGGTGGCGGGTATGTCGACGGGTCATTTCTTGTTTCCGTACTTTATAAACTGCATTTGTTTCTTTTCTGATCTAAAATACTGAACAAAAACTTCTTTTATAAATAATTAAAACGGCTCGCGCCACTATATATTATGACGGAAATCAAGGAGACAAATATTCGATGCACGGGTCAAACTGTCACGCCGCTATTGATTCACTTCAGGCTGTGCAGTAGACATAAATTAATTAATTGTTATCTACACATCGTAACTAAGTTATTTTATCAGCGCATTCAAGGATTTTAAGTGCAAATCACGACTTTGCATGTCTTTCTGAAAGTAATTGAAAAGTAAACGAGTAAAGTAACGAACTAATTAATCGATAACTTTTTACAGCCAGTAATTTGTAACGGTAATTCGTTAGTTTTACGATTCAGTAATTGTAATCGTAATTGATTACTTTTTTTAAAGTAACAGACACAAGTCTGCATTGAGGTAGCTGAGTAGCGTAGGGTGCGATCGTAGCGTGGCGAGCTTGGGCAAGCATAGAGGCGCCTAGAATGAGCGTGTCTAACTACGCATCATGATCACGTGATTTATAGTCACCGTGTTACTAACTTAGGTAGTGTTGCCTGGTCGCCAGATGAAAATGATCAATATTTGTAAATTGATTATTGTAATTACTAGAGTTTTAAAAAATCGCGAAATTTGGTGTATCTACTAAGTAGCCTATGAGCATTCCACTTCAAGATTAAACTTTCGGTCTAGAGAGGGTACGCAGGACGAGGAGGGGAGGGTACAGAGGAGGATGAAGGGGACGGCGCCGTATGCGAGGAGGAGGAGGCAGGGGGAGTGCGCACTGACGTGCGCCAGGAGGAGGCTACCATGCGAGGACGGTACCGGAGGTAGTGACATGGAAGACCGGTGGAGGGTGCCGAACCAGTTTGTGAGGAGAGTGATCTATATTTGTCCATATTCCTCTATATACATGTACTGAATGTTTCTCAGGTAGCGGCCAGGCTCTTTCCAAATCGTACCAGCAAAATATCGGTCATTATTTCACGCAATCGCTGCTACGACTTCGTAGCGCAGTAGGTTAAGAACCCACAGCTGGTGCAGTTGTTTTTCTCAAATTTGCAAGAGCAAATTGTACCTGAGGATATAGATACTAAAGATATCGCGAGAAAGCAGCTTAGCTGCGTCGATGCGAAACGGCCAGCAGAAGTTGACCGGTACTTCAAACAATAGGGCACGCGTTTCGCACGGGAGACAAGAGATGCGCTCACGTGGTCGTAACGCCGAAACTTAAACCGCCAACGAATTCGGAGCTTATACAGCGCCGTAGAATGCCGGCGTGTCTTCCATCGTGCGCCAATTTGTTGATTTAGCTTCGTTCGTTGATGCTGAGCAGTTTTCTGATCGCAATCACGACCACATGCACCATCTAAACAGTTAATTACGCGAAAATAATTAAGAACCTAATTATCCCGGACTTTGATTACATTTTCCTAAATAGGCCCCTTTCCTAGGACCAAAACGACACAAGCCCTTTTTTGTTGCGACGCGTAGTTTTCGCAATATCGAATTTGTCCACCTTTCGTGAAACACCCTGTATAAAAATATATATAGCACGGTATATCGCAAAACCAAAATACCTCAAGAGCTGCGCTCTAATTTCGCATTACAGAGATTTGTAAGAGTCTTTCATTTTGTATCTATAAATTACACTTATGTATTGCGCACCACTCAGCAGATCACGAGGTTGTTTGTGAGCACACAAAACAAATAAACCTTATTTTTAATATAATTTAAGTCAGAGCTCGGCCCTCTGACGTCCCCGCGCTTTCTGATCTCATTCCCTCCCTCTATATCTATCCGCATAGGATCAGACGGTAACCATGAAGCAGTGCCGAGATTGCAGCATTATGGCGTTCATCAAACTTTCTTTGGGTGTGTTTTTTCGCGTCTCCTTAAATCAAACGCAGAAAGTGCGTCGGTGCAATTTGATTTTTTCTTGTGTGGATGTGTTGTGCTGTCTTTTATCCTTAAACTGCGCTCTTACTTAAAATAACAAAATATATATAAGTGCCATTTCCTTAATGATAGGTAAAACAGCTCAGACAACGCGGAAGACGAAACAGAAAATACGCGAGAGGACAATGCTGTACCCGCAACTGAAGAATTTTCGCGTGCGAAGGTGTGCGAAGGTGCGAAGGAGTGCACCAAGGAGCATAGAAAACCTGTTGTCGCTCACGTTTCGTGTT